>SEYY01009120.1:472500-522500 GCA_009176605.1 Armadillidium nasatum
TTATTTTTTATTTTTTTTTTGCATTTAAACGAAATTATATATATATATATATATATATATATATATATATATATATATATATATATATATATATATATATATATATATATATATATATTATATATATATATATATATATATATATATATATATATATATATATATACACACACACACACAACACATATTTTGTTAATCCTGTATGAAATGTCGCTAATATGGTTACAAAATAGTGTAAACTTCAACTATATTTCCATTCCTTTTATTATCTTTTAAATCTATTTCTTTAGCATTTATATTCTCTTTTAAAGTTTGGTAATTGTCCAGAATTAATGTTTAATTAAATAAAGTTTAATTCTTTCTTAGTTTATTTATTGTAAATTTTTTTAATGAAATTTCTACCATTTTTAATTCTTGATTTGCTTACAGATTTACTTTACAAAACTTCTATGGTATAAAATTCCAGTTATTATTTTTATATTATTATTATTATTATTATTATTATTATTATTATTATTATTCAAATCTCTGTTTAGTGGCAGGAAACCTGCAAACGTCTTTCTTTCTTGGTTATAGCTTTTTATATATAAAAGTTTTGTATTTTAGAAAAAAGGCTATTTTTTTTTTTTTTAAAGCATTTTGAAAAGGCTTTGGAATATTTTGGGGGTTATTCCACTTAATTTAATTATTTGAATTCATTTATTTTTTTAAAACTCTTTCAAAAAGTTGATAAATAAAAAAAAGGAGATTTATTTTGGTAAATTTATTTAAAAAATTGTTGAATTTATATTTTGATTTCTTTCCTTGCGGCATATGCTTTAAAAACCACACCATCACTTCTGCCACAAAAGCAGTTGTGTAAGAGAATTGTGGAAACTCTGGTGAGTGGGCGTCACCCTTGCCTTGACTTTATTCCATGTTTCTTTTTTTCATATATGTATATCTATTTTTTTTTTCCTTCCCCTCATTTAAATTTCTTCAACTGCATTATCTTTCTCCTACTTATATATATATATATATATATATATATATATATATATATATATATATATATATATATATATATATATATATATATATATATATATATATATATATAAACTCATTTAGTTATTTTTTTTATTCCGGTATGAAAGAATTGCTGTTTTTTTTTTTTTTTTTTCATTTTTTTTTTTTTTTCATTTTTTTTTTTTTTTTAAACATAGTATTATTATGGTTATTATAGGGTCCTACCCACTTTCCACATCCTTAGCACGATTTGAGCGTTAGAAAAGAAAGGATCCTTTCCATCATGGCTTATGATGTATTAACCCTACATGGTTCTTGGGGTTTTAATATGTTGTTTTAGCATCCGTTTTCAAAATTTGAATTTGATGTTTTCCTTCACAAGTTTTTTCTCAATGTATGTTGCTATTTGTATTGAATGTGTATATTTTTCTCTGCCAGAGAAGTTTATATGTGCTATGTGCCACCAACTATCAGAGATGTGAGAGCAAATATCCAGATAGAATAGAAACTGATCTCTAAAGAAAAGTTTTTAGAAATAACTGTAGTTAAGAAGATTATCATAGCATGCTTTTGTTTCTTATATATTAAAATAATTAGAAAGCTACATACCTAGAAGCAATTATTATTATTATTATTATTATTATTATTATTATTATTATTATATTCATTATTATTATAGCTTTTAAGCTTTTTATCTTTATTATTATTATTATTATTATTATTATTATTATTATTATTATTATCATTATTATTATAGCTTTTAAGCTTTTATCTTATTATTTTTTACCTTATGGTTTAAGTTTTAATTATTCAAAAAGTTTAAAAGCAACTTTTATAAGTGCCTCTAAAAGTGCTCCTTTTCTTTTCAGAGTAACTTTGTGCGACACAACACCCCACATCCCAGAGATTTACGTGCCAAGGCCGAGAAAATTTTTAATAAAGGGGGCATCAAACCTCAGAGCAGTCCCATAATACAGGCGCCACGACCAACGGTAATATATATATATATATATATATATATATATATATATATATATATATATATATATATATATATATATATATATATATATATATATATATATATATATATATATATATATATATATATATATATATATATACTGTAATTCCATTATTAAAATATTAGAATTTAAAGATTTGAGCATGTATCTCATATTGCGAAAGGCAACCAGTTATTTGTTCTGAAAGTTAAAACTTTTCCCTGGTTTATTATTTTTGGAGGAATAGTGAGTTGCAGCATTTCTTCTCTTCACGGGATTGCCAACCACGATTACGTAGAACGGTTGATTTAATGGCATTTCTCTAATACATTGGAGTAATTTAGATATCTACAAAATTAAATCGAAGCTTTTGATTAGCTCTGTTATTGGTTTATGATTTGTGCTTCCGTTTACAAACAAATTAATATCTAAGGATGCTAATGATTAATGTTACTTCATGCCTTGATTAAACCGCACTCATTTTTAATATTTTTATTTTTTATTTTTTTAAAGAATTGTTAAACAGAAAGTTATTGAAATTGCAATAACATTTTTTATTTTATTTTTTGTGTTACATATCTAACTTAATCAACATTTTAAAAAAAATTTCCATTATTCCTATTTCAAAAGTTAAAGAAGGATTGAATGAGAGCCACAGTGAAAAAAAAGAAATTGATTTACTCAGTTGGCTATACAAGTAATAATGTAATAATCATCCTGGTGGCATTAATTTGTTTTGAACTCTTACACGAAATCATATTTGGTGATGTACCAAGGAGAAGCAAGTCCAATGTGCTTTCTGATCGAAATATTTAAGACCTCGTCATAGTGTAGTTGAGCAAATATATAATGTGTAAACCTATCAATATATATATATATATATATATATATATATATATATATATATATATATATATATATATATATATATATATATATATATATATATATATATATATATATATATATATATATATATATATATATATATATATATTTCCACCATGTAAATGTTTTTAATTCTTTAACCCTTGTACGAAGAAATGAAGTGAGCATTAATGGTGCTTTATTCTGAATAATAAACCTATGATATTGTCAAATTATTAATGCTTGTCATCAGTTTCATACAAAATATTGATAGGGAAATGAGGATCATTAAAATTCATTTGAGCTTTACTTTATTCACTTATACCTTCAAAAGTTTTAATAAATAATAAATTTTCTTCCCTTCTCCTCCTCCCTTTCAGAGTAAACTCATTTAATTTGGTGAGTCCTAAACCTGTTTTACCAAGGCCTCTTGATGATTTGTTAATAGTCTTAAATAATTAATTTTGTTTTCATTGTAGGGTGAAACTTTCCGTCCTCAAAGAGGAAGTCCCCCACCGGTTGTGCAGAAATCTTCTTCCATAACTCCTGCAAAAGTTGAAGAATTAAAACATAAAGAAGTTTCTCTAGAGGCAAATAAAGAAGAGGAAGTAAAAGTAATTTTTATGACAGAATATAAAACTTAAAATAAAAACAGTACTCTAGGAATTAAAAATGTAAAAACCATAACTTTGAAAAAATATTTACATATATAAAATTATTTTTATCACTTTTCAAAGTGATATATATATATATATATATATATATATATATATATATATATATATATATATATATATATATATATATATATATATATATATATATATATATATATATATATATATATATATATATATATATATATATATATATATATATATATATATGAGACTTATTTTCTAATTTCCATTTATAGCATAATCCTTTATATTTGCAGAAACACAACAATGTGAAGGAAAAATTGGAAGATCAACAAAAAGTTCAACAGGAGCACCAACAGTCTTCGGCTGCACAGGAAGTGAAAAAAGAACCTACTGACACGGCAACTAATCGCCATATATCCGAAACAGATTCCGAGGTAAGTAATTGATATACATTCTTTTTATCATGTTCAAATTTCTTATAATTCTTGTCTTAATTTTTCTCTGCAGTTCATAGATTAATCTTTAAAACTGGAACTTCATAATTCATTAGAGGTGATTTTTATTTTATTGAATATTTAGATCTATTACATTTAGGATGCTTCTTCCTTACACACCTGATTAATTCTCATCTTTAACAGCAGTAAAGCTTTCTGTGATGATTTACATCTGTAGAGATGGAATAATTGTTTTGATCTACTGTATATATATAATGTATTTCTATATTATTGTAACTTTAGCTTTTGTATGATGCCCATTATTTTTAACTTATTAACTTGAGAACATATTTCAACATTAGAATGTTTGTGGGTGTGAAAATAGGACATTAATGTGCAAAGTATTATTTTATAAAGGAATGTTCTTTTCTGCCTTTTAAACTTTATTTGTCATAGTTGGGTACTTCTATAAATAAAATCTGTTTATTTGTCATTATTGCTTCAAACGTTTTGGGTATTAAATGTTCCTCATAAAAATGTGATAGAAAGTGTCTTTATCTTCGGTATTGGGAAATATTCTTTGTTTACATGTTTTTAATAATATATATATATATATATATATATATATATATATATATATATATATATATATATATATATATATATATATATATATATATATATATATATATATATATATATATATATATATATATATATAACCCTTGCCTTGCTTTATGGAGAATAAAACACACGATTAAAGTAATAGTATTTGTTTAATTTTACAAAATTCATCACTAGTACACAAAAGAAAGTTTAACAACTAACAGGTGCTTAGATGGGTTTGGGCTTTCACTGTCGGGTTTAGGATTGTAGCAGGGACTGACAGTGGTGAGCTTCTTTTTAGGGTGAAGGGGAGCGACACGTTGGCTTTAGCATGGAGGATGGCATGGAGGTTGAGGAAGTGAGTGAAAAGCCTCGACTTCACCGCAAGGACACCCCGCACCACCTCAAAAATAAACGTATTCACTCCGTCAACAAAACGTCTGATGTTGAAAAGGTGGCTTCTATTATAGCTCAGGTACAAAATTGTATCATTCTTTTCATTTTCTTTTATCTTTTGAATTATCTTTATTCACTCTCTTTCTCTTTTCTAATCCTTTTACTTCCCTTTTTTCAGTCTCTCACTTTTTGTCCTTAAACATTAGAAGCTGATTATTGAAACCTATTCTTAAGAAGAAGTAAAGAATTGAAAAATATTAGAAAATAATGCACTCTAATAATAAAATGATATATTTTTTTAAAAATGACGTGTGCTGTTACATTAAAATTTAATTGACTTTCTGATGGGTTTGAGGATTACTTTCCTATGTTGCATGAAAATGAAAATATTTTGTACAATAACTGCATGCATATAGTTGTTTTTCATTTTACTATCATCCTATTGTAAATATCATGGTACCCAAAATATTAGCATTTTGTGCTGAAATTAACACAAGGCAAAGCTGATTCAAAGCTCTAAGCTTTATCATTATCATAACCTTTTAGCTTCATAACTATAACTTAGGGATTGCATGTTCATTTTGTTGATACATAACTATTTCAATAAGTGCTTCAGCTTCTATCAGATATGAAATTTTTTTAATATGTAAGTAATTATACAAATATATATATACATTTATTTATTTTTTTTCCAACAAATTTTAAACTGCACAGAATAGGTTTAGTTTATAGTAAAAATTACCTTTTGATATATATATATATATATATATATATATATATATATATATATATATATATATATATATATATATATATATATATATATATATATATATATATATATATATATATATATATATATATATATATATATATATATATATATATATATATATATATATATATATAGGTAATGTTGCTTGTTATCTATTCTGTGTAGCCAATCCGAACGGAGGTTTCAAGAGTGAGTATAGAATCATCTGATCAATTATAATATATTATTATTATTATTATTATTATTATTATTATTATTATTATTATTATTATTATATTATTATTATAAACATTAAATGCCTATAGATTTTAATGTTAAGGGTTATATTCTTAAGAACACTTGATACTAAGCATTATACAATTAAATATAAGTGCCTCAAGTCTCCAATATTTGAAGGCTTACAACTACCTCAAAAAAACCTATTTATATATATATATATATATATATATATATATATATATATATATATATATATATATATATATATATATATATATATATATATATATATATATATATATATATATATATATATATATATATATATATATATATATATATATATATATATATATATGGGTTCCCGTTATTTTCAAAATTGGTTATTTTGGGGAGTGAAGGCTGGAATATTGTTCCACTTGGTCTAAAAATAGTTTTAGGCAAATTTTAGTTCAAACATATAATAATAACCCGTGGCGCTCTGTACCTACTTTCTTGGAATTTTTTTTTTTTTAGGTTTTGTCGAATTTTTGATTTGTTCATATTTTTAGGATTAAGACGCTTCAAATGTATTATTCAATTGATTTTAAAGTTTTTATTTTCATTGGTACATTTATTAAAAATATAACACTTAGAAAGTAATATAAATACAATGTTTATATTTATGATTGAAACTGCTTCTGTAATACTTCTCTTGTTGACTGAGGATATGTTCGACGATAATCTTGGACAGCCTGAAAATGAAATGGATTTTATTAAATTAATCTAGTTATTTATTATTTTTACTATAAGACTTTAATGTAAATTTATGATTTACTTGCAATAGAAACTGTTTCTGATCCTCATCCTTTGTAACCTTTTCATTGAAATCTTGAATTAGTTTTATACCCCTTTCGGCCGAATCATTTACTTACCTTTAAATTATGAACAAGAAGCTTTCCTTGCTGATATTCGTTACAATTAACCCACTGAGATGGATGCAGGTTAAAAAAAGTTCCTATTTTAAATCTTCGTAAGAAATATAGGGAATTATTGTTAACTAAATTTAACAATATCTCTTCATCAGAATTTTGGAGAAATTGGGATACTTGTTCTTTTCGTAATGGCAGTTTCTTAAGATTATTTACAGTTTTATCTTCATATTCGTCACCTGAATCTACTTCTGTTGCTTCTAACATTTTTTGTGCCATCTTCACTTTTGTGTTTTCGGTTACTGAATTATCGAATAGTGAAAATGCTATACATTCATCAGTTAAGTAATATAAATGGTTCACAAATTTACCAATAGCTACTTCAGCGATAGGTTTGTCTACTTGTTTGTATTGCTCTAATTCTCTCAAGAATTTTATATCTATTAGTGGGGCAGATATTGCTTCTGGCGCATGAATCCAGTACTTGACGTAACATTTTACAATAAAGTGTGTAATTTTGAAAAGCGATTTTTGTTCAGCTTGTGTTAAACGAAATTCCATTCGAAAAATAAATATTTTTAAAGAATATATGGCTTTCGACATCCATCTGGCCATATGATATGCACCCGGCTTTTTAAAAGTGATACCACCAAGAGGAACGCCCCCTAGGAATATAATGAGATCCAATAATTCTCGGTAATCTTCTCGAGGAAACGTTTTAGAAATGGCATCATTCATACATTTTATTATTGTTTCTGCATCACTGCCAATCTTTTGTTTCATTTCAAAGTTCTCAACAGCTGGAAGGAAATTTTTAGCATTAATTTTAGGACCAACTACTTTGAAATCTTTTAAATAATGGGATGTCTGGTCCAGAAATAGTGAAATCACTTTTTGAAAAAACTGCAGCTAAAATAATTTCAAAGATGTGATGTCGACAACCAAAGTATAATATATTTCGTTCCAGTTTTTGTTCTAATAGAGTACAAGTATCATTAAATCTGCCTGTATTTGAAGCAGTGGTATCAAAACAAAATGCCTGTACTTTTTCAACTAAGCCCCATGTCTCCAACGTTTCATAAATCGCTGAAGCCATTTCTCTACCTGTAGGAGCTGTTAAATCTGGAACCCCTAGTAACTGTTCTACATCGGTTCCAGAAGCAATTATGGCCAGTGTTTCATCTGGCTTGCCACTTATGTCCTGTAACAATTTAGTATTCCAATAAATGGTTAGAACTTCTGTACCTATTTCACAAAATTTATCTTTTATTCTTTCAGAATACTTCTTGCTAAATAGATTACGTTGGTTTCGAATTGAAGTTTTATTAATTACGTAAGATGTTGGATGAATAGAAACGGCTTCCATAAACGCCATTATTAAATGAACAGCGTCTCACTCACTAATTTTACATTTATCTAAAGCTGCGGCTAATCGTGGAGTCATTAAATCAATCCTAGCTCTTTTCTTTGGTTTTGCAGAACTTAAAATTTCTTGACGTTCTTCCTGTGCTTCTACATCATTGTTGCTTAACTCAGATTCTGATGAAAAGCTGTCCGAGTCAGAAGCAACTTCCTCCCCAAAACAATAGAAATAAAATTATTTTAAATAATTGCGAACTTTAGGCAAGCCAAAAGGCGGAGTATTATTGACGCAGCTTATTAGATTTTAATATATATATATATATATATATATATATATATATATATATATATATATATATATATATATATATATATATATATATATATATATATATATTATATATATATATATATATATATATATATATATAAATGAACAGACTTCATAATAATTATACTTACATTCAGAAACACCTTCCAAAATAGATGGTTCTTCAAGATTTTTAACCTTTCTTGCCTTTTCTTTTTCTATTCGTTCTAACCTCCTTTTTTCAATAGAAGTTCTTTTTCTATCTACACCAATCATTGCACCAGGCCGTCCCTTTTCACGTTGTTTGATTAAAAATTGCTTGTTTTCTTCGATACTCATCATTTGCAAGCCATTTTGATGTGCTACGTCAAATAGGTCATCCAGAGTGTTGCGAAATTCCAGTCGTTTAGTTTCGATTATTTTGCTACTTTTATTCTTGTCTTTGACCAATATCTTCCAGGAATCATATAAATTCTTAAGTTTACTTCTACATTTATGTGGTTCTTGTACCGGGATTTTTGCTTTCTTCCAAAAAACTAGACATTCTTCCACGACAAGTGCTGCACTATCATCAAGAGTCATTTTTAAGGCGCGCATGTTATAAAATAAAACACGTAAACAATCTCTTTGCGATGGCAATTTACTACCTGTTATTTGATGTTTAAAATGCCCAATAAGAAATATCTCCTTACGTAAATTCGACGCCATTTTTAAGCAAATTAAAAGAGTCTGTAATGACAAATTTGTTTTATAGCTACCACAAGCAAACACAGTGAACTGAAACAAAAATATTGAAAAAGATACTTCTTAAATAAATATTTTTACTATTTTATAGCTACCACACGTGAACACAGTTCAACACACACTGAACTGATACAAAGCTATCAAAGCTATGGTAAAAGATAGGATTAAGGCTAAAACCGAATGAAATGACAATCGGGAGTATATATATAACGTCAAAAGTAGCAAATTATTCTCAATAAAGGGCGACCAGGTGATTTTTTTCCTAAAGCTGAGCTTGTTTTCCTGAAATTCCATACCCACTGGAAAATGGTTTTCCTATCTAGAACGTTTTGTTTCTGTGAAAAACCGAAGCGGCTTCGAAATGTCCTTTGCACGTCGATCACGGAAAGATTGTTTGTGAAAAACACTTCACAGCAAACGCACGGTATCCATTACCCGACCAAGCTATGTTGGCGAAAATGTGACGATTGGGTTTGGTCTATCACTTCACCATAGCTCCACCTCGCCCTTCCCGTCTCTCTATAGTTAGTGCATTCAGGCTTTCGAAATTTGGAAGTTGTTTGGTTTCTATTATTATATATATATATATATATATATATATATATATATATATATATATATATATATATATATATATATATATATATATATATATATATATATATATATATATATATATATATATCACTGGAGTAAAAATTGATACTGAAACAAACAAAATGGGTAGGAACATTGTTAATATACAGCACTTGGTTATACATTATGGAGATAATGTGGTGCCCACCAGGCAACCCCAGGATCTCTGGGACACCGTGGCATATAATTAGTGTGCGGAGCAAACCTGCAGGGTGTATGTGGATGCCATGGGTAGTAACATTGTTAATATACAGCACTTGGTTATACATTATGGAGATAATTTGGTGCCCACCGTGACAACCCCAGGAACCCTGGGACTCCGTGGCATATAATTAGTGTGCGGAACAAACTTGCAGGGTGTATGTGGATGCCACTTGTCCCTGGCCGTAAAAACTTTGTGGCCTCCCTTTGCACGTTTGACAGCTAAACACCGTTGATGCATGCTGGAGATGAGGTCCTACATGGTTTCCTGTGGCAGTTCCTCCTACAGGCATACAACCGTTTGTCGCAGGTAGTTAAAGTTGTGTGGCTGGGGCTGTAGCCGCCGCAGCCTCAGCCGCCTTTTCAGTGTGTCCCACAGATGCTCGATGGGGTTTAGGTCGGGATTGTAAGTGAGTCAGTCCAATGTTCGATCCCTACAGTGTTGAGGTAATCACCAACACATCTGGCTACGTGCGGTCTGGCGTTATCCTGCTAGAGGACGAAGGCTTCACAGTTGTATAGGCCAAATGGTACGACATACGATTCGAGTATGTCCGTTATGTATCGTTGTCCTGTTCGGTACCCTCCATCGAAGACCTGTAACTCCGTGCGGGCATGGAAAAATATAGCAGCTCTTGAACTTGCGCTCTAAAGTTTTTAAAATATGTTGCGCTTCGCACCAAGTTTTTTCAACTTGCACTATTCCACTTGCGGACCAAAGTTTAAAATTTGCGTGCCCATCTCTGATATATATATATATATATATATATATATATATATATATATATATATATATATATATATATATATATATATATATATATATATATATATATATATATATATATATATATATATATATATATATATATATATATATAATATATATATATATATATAATATTCCCCCCTTCCCCAAAGTTCGTATAAATATAGATATTAAAGTTTAGATAAAACATTTTGCAATCCTTCACCTTTGATTTTTTTCATTTTTTCATATTTTTACTATATATATATATATATATATATATATATATATATATATATATATATATATATATATATATATATATATATATATATATATATATATATATATATATATATATATATATATATATATATATATTATGTATGTATGTATGTGTGTGTGTGTGTCATCAAAAGCAGCTAATATCTTTTATGTTTATGAAACCATTTGAATCTTATCAGTAGATAAAAGAGAAATTTTGTTAAATTTTATGATTTTATTTCAACTTGTTTAAATCTCCTTATCATTGTTGTGAGGTTTGGATAGATAAACGCTTCGGACCGATGTAGATACGTACCGTGTTACGTTCATTTTATAAGATATTTATTCAGTCATGGAGAAACGTGTGTTTTATAAGGGTGTTAATGAGAAACCCCAGAATTTGGGTTTCTGGGATCCATATCAAGGAAACTTTTCAAGTTTCCGAGGAGGTTCTTGTCCGAGAAGAGAGATAAAAAGTCCTCCATTACGTCCTGTTCGTGTGGATAAGCGATACACTTATTACTATACTGTGAGTTTATTATCATATACATATTAAAAGTTAAAATTACATGTTTGGGATTTTTTTTTTATTAGTTTGCGCGGAGATCATACATACGTTAAAAGCCTATCCAAATAGGAGTTTCACAGAGTGAGTGAAGCCCGGCGAACTTTAGACAAACCAAAAGGCGGAGTGTTATTGACGCAACTTATTAGATTTTAATATATATATATATATATATATATATATATATATATATATATATATATATATATATATATATATATATATATATATATATATATATATATATATATATATATATATATATCCAAAGTGAAATGATTAAATAGTATGAAGTGAATTATAATAGTTTTTATAGCATAAGCTTTTGAATAGATATTTAAGGTTCGTGAAAATGATCAACGTGTTTATATTGTGTATGACTTTGATGTCATACATAATAGAAACATGTTCAGAATTTGCTTTCATCTTGAAGGTTATATATATATATATATATATATATATATATATATATATATATATATATATATATATATATATATATATATATATATATATATATATATATATATATATATATATATATATATATATATATATATATAGCGTAATGATGAGATCTTTTGAAAGGACTCTTATTATATTACAGAAATTTTTACAATTGTATCTGTATTATCTAAATGTAAAGAGAAAATTATACTATTTTATTTAATGATATTCATGGGAATTGAATTGGCTATAGATTTGAGTGTTTTATGAAGTGAATTGTTCGTAATTATTGTTAGAGTTTTATATTTCTTTTTTTCTGATAGTGTTTTGCTTGTGGAATGTGGGAGATTGACTAATTAATATTTGATCCTGGTTTACTGATAAGACCTTATTTCTCCATATCTTGGGAGGTGGGTGTGAGGGTTATCTTTAAATAAATGGTAATACTGAGATATCAGTGAAGATACAGTAGGATGGTGATAAAGTTTAGTATTTGAAATAATTTATACTCAAATTGTTTATCACATCATGAAAGGAGAAAGAATCATAGCAGATGAAATTGATGACTGTCTTGTTAAAGGTTTGGATTCTGTAGGTTCAGAAGTTTGAATTTTATTTGTGTTTTGCTAATTTTTATAACACATGGGGCACAAATATGTTAACTTTTACTTCTTAGTAACCCAGAACAGATATAAAGCTCACAATCATTTTGAAGATCTACTGTATTTGACATGGTACTATTGTACCAATGGTGGATAACAGAATAACTATCATGACAGAATTATTATTTATATCCACAAGAAGTGATGGTTCGAGTGTCCTATGGAATGTATCTTTGCTTGCCATATATATATATATATATATATATATATATATATATATATATATATATATATATATATATATATATATATATATATATATATATATATATATATATATATATATATATATATATATATATATATATATATATGGCCACCAGTCATTGGCAAAACCCTAATAAATTATTACCTACTTTAGTCAGTCTGAGTTAGAAGGGCATATTTGGTAACACAAAATAAGGGTGTGGGAGGTGGGAATAGGAACAGATATTTTCATGACCAAATGAAAATGTTCACAAAACTTTGGTTAAATAGTAGATTAATCCCTGCTTCACAACAAAAAACAACACAGAATGTTCGAATCATTATCATAAGAGAAGTTTTGAGAATATATATATATATATATATATATATATATATATATATATATATATATATATATATATATATATATATATATATATATATATATATATATATATATATATATATATATATATATATATATATGGAGGAAGTGTACTAACAATGCAGGAGGGCATTGTTTTGCACCACCCCTTGAGAGTGGGAAAGGTGAAATTATATATATATATATATATATATATATATATATATATATATATATATATATATATATATATATATATATATATATATATATATATATATATATATATATATATATATATATATATATATATATAGAATTATGCATCCAAGCCTTGCTTAAGGATTAGAGGCTATATTTGCACTCATAAGCATGCTATTAGTGTACTATTTATATACAAAAAAAATGACTAAGTTTTACCTAGATTAAAAGTCTGTTTCTTCTATGAGTTCAAATAAGTTGATAACATCATTAAAAGAATGATGGGTAAATCAAAGAAGAATTTGTAGTCTGTTTTTTTGGGTGATACCTAAGGTGACCATATTTTTCTGACTAAAAATCGGGACGCTTCTGAACATTGCCCCCCCCCCCAAAAAAATAAAAATTACCCTGCTCGTAAGGGTTTTAAGGGATGTATAAAGAAGGGTAAATTTTAATATAAAGAAGAAATACGATTGTTGCTTTCAAAAACGAGTCATATGGTTTATTAGTTAAGGACATTCTACAAAAAAAAAAAAATTTTTTTTGCGATCTAATTTAAATAAAAGTTGGATAAAATACTATTATCCATCCCGATTTACCCTCTAAAAAAAATCGGGACGATGGTCACCTTAGTGATACCCTCCTATCAAAGTGGATCATCTGTATTCTATATACTATGTACATATAACAGAATTCGTTCCTATAAGCTGAAATAAATATATATAAAATGGGATCTTTCAGATTGAATCACAAATTAAGGCTTGTTTTATTTTCTTTTTATTTAAAATAGAGCTTTTATGATATGATTTCCATTTTAATAAATATTTATTTCCAGCTTAAACGAACTTCTGTTACGACTGTATATATATATATATATATATATATATATATATATATATATTATATATATATATATATATATATATATATATATATATATATATATATATATATATATATATATATATATATATATATATATATATATATATATATATGCCATTTGAAGAGCATAGGCCAGAGAACTACACAAATTTACTAGTCAGGGAATATCACTTTTAATTTCAGAATTACAAGCTTCTCTCTCTCTTTTTTTTTCCTCTCGCTCTTCTCTGTAGTGTACACGTAAGAGTTTAGCGGTAAAGTCTTGGGTTAGTGAAACAATGAGTTTGTGAGGAAAGACCAATCATCAGTCATACAAAGAAAATGAAGCAGCTGTTCACCATCCAGAAAGTTTTTTAATAAATAAATAAAAAAGCTGACATATCCGGATACACTGCATTTGAAGGTTTGTAAGTCAGTGAACTTTGGAAAAAATATATAAAAAGTCTGTTCCAGGTTTTGCCTGTAAGGTGCGTACATGTAGGATTGAACCTAGCATTTAAGGCTGGGATTAGAGAATTGGATAGAGAAATGATGATTGTGTAGAAAGGTATGTTGCACGATCCCTTCTAAGTGAAGGAAGTTTTGACTAGAGAGTTTACAAAAGCAGTGTGCATTCTTAAAACGACAGTTTAAAGAAAGAGAGAAAGCTTTCAGAAAGTGCTGTGTGAGTGAAAGCACCTCCAATGTGTTATACTAACTCTATACGAGGTCAGACAACAGACTACACGCAGTGAACAAATGTGGTGTGAAAAAGTTTTGACCTCTTAGAATGTTATTAGTAGGAAACGAATGTTATCCATGCAAGAAAGATGGTAAGAAAAGGAAACACCAAGCTTAGTAAATAGAGAAGTTTGTTTGAGTTTTGTGTTTCTGAAGAAGATATAGTTGTGTTCAAGATTTTGTGATCTGAAAGATAAAGGAACTTATCTTTTGATGCATTAAAAACAACTATGTTTTACCTGCTCAAATTGGAGAATATAGAATAAAAAAGGCAAGTAGCTCCAAGGTAACTTTTTTTTTTGATAGGTTGGGAGTGCCTGTTGAATTGAATAATGGAGGGTGAAGTTTTCGACCGTTTAGTGGAAGATTTGATGAGAGAAATATGATCAGGTTAACCCAAATTAGAAAAATTTTAAAAGTGTATTGAGAAGGATTGAAGTTGAGAAAAGGTATTTTGGGGTCAACTTCAAGATTATCAAGGATTCAGGTAGGGACTTGCACCACTACTCAAGATTGTTCTGGATAGAAAAATTTAAGGTAAGTTTATCAGCTGAATCTTTAGAAGTAGGGGAAAGTCATTGGTAATGGTGATTATTGAAATCACCTGAAACATGATTTTGAAGAATGGAAAAGACGAGAGAATGTGTTTCTTTTTGGAGCCTAAATAGTCAAAGAATTCAGGATAGTTAGTAGGAGTTATAGGGTAAATAAATAGAACAACTGACTTGAGTTATTGGCAAGAGAACCTAAGCTGAAAGGTATAATATTTGAATAGTTCAAAGTAAGAAACACAAGAATAGAAAACAGCTTTATGCTTGTATGCAACATTTACCATTGGATAGAAATTGAAAATAGGGAAAGTAAGATGGAACAGAGTATAGTCTGTTATCTGGGCTAACAGACACTTTAATTTTTGTTGAGAATAAGAGATACATCCCGAAGAAGAGATGTGATGTTCGATAAAGTAGAAATTAAAAAACATAGAGTATTTAAGAAATTATTGAAGAATACCATTTTTAGAAGGAATGGTTAGGGCTTTGGCAACAACAAGCACACCATCCAAATCAATGATATGGCGAAGAGTAGATGAGGGATTATCTTTGGAAGCTTCTCCAATTTGATTTCTAGGCTCATTTGTAGTCATCATTTTTTAAAGTTGTTAAAAGTGCGTGTGATGTGGGAAAAATTTAGCGTAAAATCCTATGTAAGCTTATTACTCCTTATGTAAATGTTGCTCTAAAGGGATTAGCCATTGAGTACTGGAGAGTAGCTCAATGTTACAGCTCACTTTTAACACTCAGTGGTCATTTGGGGTTTATTTCATTGTTTCAGATCGACGAACGGCGCGTACGCCTTCCCTTTGTATTGCTAATGCTGTAATAAGTACGATTTAGCCATAGTTATGT
The DNA here is from genome assembly GCA_009176605.1 of Armadillidium nasatum. NCBI lineage: Eukaryota > Metazoa > Arthropoda > Malacostraca > Isopoda > Armadillidiidae > Armadillidium > Armadillidium nasatum. Next base: position 489,066 of record SEYY01009120.1, read on the forward strand.
TTCATATATATATATATATATATATATATATATATATATATATATATATATATATATATATATATATATATATATATATATATATATATATATATATATATATATATATATATATATATATATATATATATATATATATATATATATATATATATATATATATATATATATATATATATATATATATATATATATATATATATATATATATATATATATATATATATATATATATATATATATACAGCAACAAGCTGTTCAGCAGCAGCAGCAACAGCAGGCTCCTTTGGTTCAGCTTCAGCATCTTTCTCAAAATGTTATTGCAACTCCACAACCACCATTGATACAACCTTCAACAACAGTTATATCAAATCCCTCTCCACAACCACCTCTTGAGGAAATTCAACTTCCACCAACACGTCATCCGGTATTACCTTCACCAAAGCCATCTGAATCACCTTTAATAGCGAATGTATTACCTTCAAATCCCGAACCTGTTCAAACTCCCATTCCAAACTCCAATAGTGAAAATAAAATCAGTGGTAAGCAGCAGACTTTTTTTTTTTATGTAATACAAATTCGTGCATTAATTAAGTGGTTATTATTATGAATAATAGTGGTGGCATCTGTCATTTGTTCATAGAGAGCAGCATTATTTAATTTACATAATTTTTTATTAGTTGAAGAGCGTATACTCGAAATAAATGTAGAAAGAACGTCTGGAGGCCTTGGTCTTTCAATTGCGGGCGGCAAAGGTTCGACTCCTTTCAAAGGTGATGATGAAGGAATTTTTATATCAAGAGTTTCAGAAGGTGGTCCTGCTTACAATGCTGGATTGAGGGTAAGTGTCTTTTACAAAATCTTATCTTTTTGATACAATTGTAAAGTCAAAATCTAAAAAAGCTTTAGGCATTTAAATTTACTGGAAAATATTTGTTTGTCTATCAACTTACAGATTATTAAAAGCTTAAAAACTTATATTTTCTTGTTTCAGCTTGGAGATAAATTAATTGTCGTAAATGGTAGAAATGTTGACGCCGTTGATCATTATGAAGCTGTCGGCACTATGAAAGAAGCAGGATCTGTTTTAAGGTTGATAATCAAAAGGGAAGTTCCCGTCAATAGCCCTCAGCAGGTTAGTTACATAAAAATAACTTTATTCTATGATAGAATGTGATCATTGCCGGTCAAGATTTTGATACAAATTATTTGGATTATAAGGATTTTATTCTTGCGTAAATTACGCTAAATTTACATGTTGATAATTTGTTTTAGAATTTAATTAATCTTCATAATCCCAAGCCCACGCCATCTGTAATACAAAAGCCTGTGAATCACCTTTCAAATCATGTGGGACCCTCATTACCAAGTAAACCAAAAGTAGATGCCGTAATTGAAAGCACACAAAATGGCGTAGTTTCCCCTTCCAATGGGAAAGTGAATGGAGAGTTGGAGGTAAATTGAAGATTTTTTATTTCCTTGGATGGGGGGGGGGGAGAAGATTCAAAATTTATGAATTTAGTAAAGTATTTATGATTGAGAATTAAAAAGTATTTTACAAATGCATTTTGCAGCTCGGAAGATTATGAATAATCACTAATCCTATTTTGTGTTTAAAAAGATAATGGTCTTATTTTTATGTAAAGAATTTTTATCACATTTCGCCTGCATTTTTTGTAATATTTGGACAAAAGAAATTTTCCAAGTTTCGTGTTGCTCATTTCAGATACTCACAGAAACGATTTACACTACCCTAATGAGAGATCACAATGGACTCGGTTTTAGCATAGCAGGAGGCAAAGGGGCTGCGCAGTATAAAGAAGGCTCGGATGTTAGTCAAGTAGATTTTTTATTTACTTAAACTTCATTAATTTTATTTTCATTTTATTTAAAAAAAAAAAAAATTTTTTTTTTAACTATGTTGCTTATTTCCATAGGCCATTTATATATCGAGAATAACTGATGGTGGCGCAGCATTTAAGGATGGCAAATTGAAAGTAGGAGATCGGGTTGTTTCTGTAAGTTGAAATGTTTTATTTTTATTTTAGTTTTATATATATATATATATATATATATATATATATATATATATATATATATATATATATATATATATATATATATATATATATATATATATATATATATATATATATATATATATATATATATATATATATATATATATATATATATATATATATATATCTTTAAAAGTAAGCAAGTAAATGTTTTTATAATAGCTAAATAGATAATGATAATTTCTTGTTAATCTTTTTTATTTTAATATACTTTTTGAAGTTGATAATACTTTTGGCGCAATCGGTGACGAAACGGCAAGTAGTCTAATTTATTAACCACCTTTGGTCACACTACTCTAGAATAATTCTTTCTAATATTATTATTATCATTATTTATTACTTATTATTATTAACCAGATTAACGGAGTCGACTTAGATGGAGCGAGGCACGACCAAGCTGTCTCTCTCCTAACTGGTCTGGAGAGATTTGTCCGATTAGTAGTGCATCGGGAATCTCTAGTACCACTTGGCAGCGGTGGGGATTCATCAGCGAAGGCGTCACCGAAAGTCTATGGAGCTCCACGGCCTTACACCGGCCTTTATAACGCCAGCTCATATATGGCCAATAGGCCTAGCTACTCAGGTTATAAAAGGCCTCAGCCTTCTTCTGGTGGTTATAGAGGGGCAGTTGAATCTGGTGAAGAAGCCAAGTCTTCCCGTAGTGCCACACAGGATAGCGCTCCTGTCGTGAACAGCTACACGTCATCGTCTCCGCTTATCGCAAATCACAACAGCCATGAAACGCCCACTCCTACCACTCAGGTACCAAATCATAAGCCCCTCACAAACGAGGACTTCCAGTCTATGATTCCTAAGCATTTCCTTAAAGGGGGTCAGTCTCAAGGAGTAGGGGAGGGAGTAGCACCCACACCCGCTGTAAATGTTTCTGTTAATCATCCTCCCTCAAGTCACCCTCCAATGGGATTGGATCTTCCCCCTCCCCCAACCAAGTTAGGTACGGTGACTGAATCCGTCACAAAATCAACACTCACCGAAACAACGGTCACACGAGTTACGGATAATCAGCTGGCGGATACGCCACTTATCACTGAGGTAGGTTGTGTAAGAGAGACATTTCGGACACTTTTAAAAACACTTTTTCACTATCGATGGGACTATTTTGAAATTGCTGCCGTCTCTTTGTAGATTTTCAAGTTTTCATCTTTTAAGCAGATTGAACAGTGCGTCACTCTTTTAATCTTTATGTGAATGAGTTTGTTTCAGTTGCCTGGTCTGACGCTACTGCTTGTGCATTCTAATTTTCTTTTATTCATTTTTTCTTTTTTTTTTACTTTTTCAGTATTGTTGTAAATGCCGTTGTTAGTTACATTTTTGAAAAAGCTCATTATCACTGTCTTTAACTTCTACTTATTATTATGTAGCTCTGTTAATTATTTAATTTTTTATAATAACAGGGAACATTTTTAGTGTTCGTCTTCCAATTAAGAAAAATGTTACTTCTGGACTGAAATTTCATTGAGATAGCAATAATAATAATAATAGCATATCCATAAAAAGAGTAAATCTAAAGTAGTAGGGAATGGGTCACAGCCAGAGGCACTCTAAATATTTGTTAACTAAGCTCCCTCATGTCTCCCTCCACTTGGATAAAATAGAGTTGCATTTATTTAAAATGAAATCTTAGTTATTACCGGAGTTACACGTACTTTGCTTCTTTCCTGATTTTTTTTTCTTTTTCTTTATCAAAGTGTCAAGATAAAGATGCTTATTCCATATTATAGTCTATTATTGTTTATCTCTCTTGTCTAACACCAGTCAGAAGTGTTTATGGCTACTTTATTTTGCTTTAAATGCATTTTAAAGCTTACAACTCTTGATTTATGATTATTATTTATTTATTTATTATTTTTATTAGTACTGAAAGATTAACTAGAGAATTTAAAGTACATTAGTTAGATAAATTTAATTTTTGTAATGAACTTGTTAATGTGCATGTGTTGATTTGTTTGTTTTTGCTTGCACTACTACTGTACTCATAATCATCCTAAGAGGCGTGAGTATATTTTGCTATTAGCATTTTTCTTTTTTTTATTAATTGTAGATATTAAGATATAACTAACTGTATTTTATATCAAATCTTTCTTTGTGTACAATATTTAGTTGTTTCTTCTTACTTTTTTATTTTTAGGAATTGTATATAATTATGGAAACCATTTATAAACTATATGAAATCATACCAGTTTTTTTATATTTATTTAAATATGTACCATATTGTGAGACATTTTTAAATAATTAGATATAGATGATTATAAATTTGAGGCTTTTCCAATTTACAAGATTTATTGCAAAAAATTAAGATTTTAACAGATTTTTTTTCCTATTGACTTCATTAAAGCAGTCTTGGAGTTGGGAATTATTCAAAGCTTATTATCTAGATTATATTTTTTTTTTTTATTGTACACACACAAAATTTAAACTTTAAATCTTATTACATTTTGCGAAAAAGAAGCTCATTGTTAGCGCAAGACCAAGCCATCTTTGCCATAATTATATACTATTGGTTCAATTCCCAGTGGATATATATATATATATATATATATATATATATATATATATATATATATATATATATATATATATATATATATATATATATATATATATATATATATATATATATATATATATATATAGGGATAGTTACGAAAATGTGTCTGCTTGGATTCAAACTGATGTTTTTTGAGAACGAGAATGATAATCCGAAGGAAGGCTGAATGGTTTAGACAATAAATTATCATTCTCGTTCACAACAAAGATCGGTTTGAGTCCCAATGGATACTTTTTCTCTAAATATTTTCTCTGCTTGCTTAATTCCTAAGAAAATATTTGTAGATATATGTATGTTAAACTTGAATTTCTTTTTGTTCAAAATTTTAATCTTTCATATTTAATATTTAGAGTACCTAAGATAATGATTTACTTGCTTCCTATTTTTAAGAACATATCATTATGTTCTTTAAATCTCAAACTTAAGATCGTTCTTGTCTCATTTAGAGAGACTCTAGGGTTTAATTTCCATTTGATGTAATTTGCATTAATTTTAGCAAGAAGTTATTCCTGCAGTTCCAGTATTAATAACATGCTTAGAGAGACTCATTTTTCCAACACTGTTTCGTATAAACTCACCTGAAATATCTGTTTTTCGGCACCATGCCTGATTTCTCATCAATGAGTGAAAAAATACAACTCTCACTTTTGTTAATAAACTTGTATGGAAAAAAGGAATTAATGTGTAGTGAACCTCAAAAAATTTTGCCATAAATAAAACCTAATTATAAAATTCTCATTGTGATCAGTTAACATATGGAATAAAAAACAAAGATTTTTGTGTTAATCAAAATATATATGTTGAATATTAGATAACTATTAGAATGTAGTTATTTAAATTTCAAATTTAATTCTAATATTGTAAATTCCTGACTACAGAGCTGGAGATTTGTTGAAAAGTTGTCGAGTTACTAGTTGTTGGTGCATCATCTTACCCATTTATTATATATATATATATATATATATATATATATATATATATATATATATATATATATATATATATATATATATATATATATATATATATATATATATATATATATATATATATATATATATATATATATATATATATATATATATATCAGGAGGTAACTCTGGTGAAGGGTGGTGGACCTCTGGGCCTCAGTATTATTGGAGGTTCGGATCATTTCTGTGTGCCTTTTGGATTATCTCCGGATGATCCTGGAATTTACATATCAAAGGTAATTTTTTTTATGGTATTTAATCGTCACGGTACATGATTGAATCATCCTTTTTAAATGTAGTACTGATTTAACTCACTTGGAAGTTATTTTTTTTTATTGTTCATCTGCTGAATTGTCTTTTTTAGGATACATTGTCATATGTGTAGAGTATAGATTAAGTTTATCTTGACCCTAGAACAAACCTTGATACACTAAATGAATCAGAACTTCGTAGATGTTTAATTAATGAAAGATCCATTCATTGGTCAATATTATTGTAGTAAATAATATTGTTTTAAAGAACTTAATTTTTAGACAGAGTTTCTTATTTACTCTTAGAAGCTACTTAAATATATTACCAATTCTTTTAAAATAAGTTTTTAAAAGACTTAAATTAAAAATATGCTTAAAAATTATTTATTTAAAGATTGACCTTTATGAGGGCTTTATAGTTGTGAATGTTATAATGATTTTCTACTTATTTGTGAAATGAAAAAAATACTGCATTATTGTACAAAATCATTCACTGTAATCAAAATACACTTTATACTTATCAGATTACTGCAAATGGAGCTGCTCACAAAACCGGTAAACTAAGAATGGGGGATCGCATCATGAGTGCCAATGGGATCAATTTGGCCAATGCCACACATCAAGAAGCTGTTATGGCACTGCTGAATGCCCCCAACGAGTTCAAACTAGTTGTGAGGCATGACCCTCCTCCTAAAGGACTTATTGTTAGTGGTGGTATTAGTTCTTTAGAATTATATCAAAACTCGCTTCTGCATATTAATATTTAATTTGAAGTGATTATTAATTTAAGATATTATTGATTATAACAGATATTACAAGTGACACATTAAGTATTGCAAATCCACCATTTCAAATTAAAGTGGTAGAGATAAAGTCTTCTTTCATGAATTGATTATGTTTTGAGGCTGATTCTTTCATTTTGTCATAAATTCGTAGTTATCAATACTTTATAAATCAAGATTTACTTTTCTCATTTTCAAATAGCACTCTTAAATAATTAACACACTTTGTGTCTCCATTTTTTCATTTCTTTTATATTAGGAAGTAGTGATTCGAAAACAAGCAGGAGAGAAACTAGGAATGAACATTAAAGGTGGAGTACAAGGTTCTCCAGGTAATCCTCTCGACAGAACAGACGAAGGTGTATTTATATCAAAAATTAACTCTTCAGGAGCTGTGTATAGAGATGGTAGACTAAAGGTCTGTTTTCTTTGTGTGTTATTGGGAATGATTTTATTGCAGATATTTCATATTCTTATCTTAAAAATGCTGCTATTTTCTTTAAAGGTTGGTAAAAGAGTTTTAGAAGTAGACGAACATTCCTTATTGGGTGTGACTCACGAAGAAGCTGTGAGTATTATGCGTAGTGCGGGACCCACCATCCGTCTGGTTGTATGCGATGGTTATGACGCCAATTTGGTAAGATCATTAATTAACTTAATTTTGTAGATAAAATAAATTTTATCAAAGTGATTTTTTAAGAGTATATTTTTCCCGACGCAGGTCCAACAACTTAGAGCAGAAGGAAAGTTGAAAAGTGCGAGTCATTCTGTCTGTTCTCTTGACAGAATAGGTAACTCCAGAAAGGTTAGAATCTCACGTTTATTTTCTTGGAAATATTTTGTTATTTAAATAAGGTTCCTTTTATTACAGTGCAGATGTTTTATATTTGTACTATGGTTGGAAAGGAAAGGCTATTAAAGTTCTTAAATGAAGTTGAGAGTATATATATATATATATATATATATATATATATATATATATATATATATATATATATATATATATATACAGGACCTTTTTGATAAAACTTTGCTCAACTATGGTATAGTAGATGTTTTTTGAAGTGATTTTATCTCATGTTCTTGCAAATAGTTTTTGTTCTTCATAGTTGTTTTCTGTGGTTTCAATTCATAAAAGTTTGGGAATAGTTTGTTTGCAAATATTTCAAGCTTTTTGTGATTTAAAAACAGTTACATTTCCCAGTTTTTAAAAACTATTACATTCACTTCTTCCTTTTCGTTAATTTCAGGCAGATTATTTTTCCGTAATCATAATCCTATTTTCTTTATATTTTAAGTATTTGGAATGGTAATAATTATCAAAAATGTTCAAAATGACATTCTAATATGTTTTCATCCTTACAGAATTCCTTGTCATCCAACACTCCTCAGGAAGATGGACCAAGTTGTATTGTTGGGGAAGAATTAAGGCATGGAGAACTAAATATTTTACCTGAGACTGTTGCAACCAATAAAGAAGAATCTATACCTATGTCATCAGAAAAGTCGCCACCAGAACTAGTAAGTATTTCTAAATTATTTTTCTCTCTGATTTCTTTTGCAACTATTCTTATAACAGCTGTTGTAGACGGCCACTGTTCATTCTTTAAATCTACAAATATTGATATTCCTTAGGGGGGTTCTATTATCACCAACTTTTTTCTTTCCGCCAATGGTTTATCTGTTACTTCCTCAACCTATCTATTCATATGCTGATGATTCTACCTATTATTACTCCTTTCAGTTTGAAAGACGACCTACTCGACAGCGAATAGTTAATGTTAGAATCTTCATCTTGGAGCAACTGATCTTTCTCGTACCACTGATTCGAGGCAAGAGAACATGGTTGTTTTCAGTGCCTCAAATATCCAGTTCTTTCAGCTATCTACTCGAAATAATCTTCCACACAACTATAAAATCTCGAAATCTTCTGTTCAATTTCTTTGCATTTCTTTTTCTTGCGATCTGTCTTGGAAGTATCATATTTTCTCTGTCTAAACAAGATTTTAAGAGGTCGGAATGTTCTGAGGCTCGTTTCGAACTACTTTCTAACCCTGTTATTGACTCTGTTTAGGGACTTTGTTCTCCTTTGTATGGGGCGTACATCACATCTGGGGTGGCTCTACGCTTACTGCTCTTCTTGATATGGTGGAGTTTGGAGATTTTCGTATTGTCAACTTTCCTATTCACTAACACTTTCCAATCTCTTTCTAACCGTCGTGCCGTGGAATCACTCTCCTTATATCACTGCTATCACAATGGACACAGCAACCTTTAACACTCTCAAGTCATATACCTCATTTGAAGAGAGCTTGTGTGACTTGTTTTCCCTCACAGTCTTATCCTTTCTCTGCCTATTTTTCTTACCACAGACTCCAAATTTAACCTCTATGCTCGATTTAATATGCACTATATACTATACATTCAAAGCCTGTAACACACGTCCTTTCATCTTATTTTCCCAGTTTCCTTTAAATTATACACCTTCATACACCATGCATTGGGACATGTCGGCCTTTATGTATGATTCTGATGTTTCATCAACTCCGGTGGAAATTAGTAGGCCTTTAGCCTTTTCCCACAGGAGGAGAATATATATATATATATATATATATATATATATATATATATATATATATATATATATATATATATATATATATATATATATATATATATATATATATATATATATATATATATATATATATATAGCTTGATTTTCAAAAGAAAATGAGCCACAGAGTTTTGTAGGATAGTTTATTATATAGTGTATGGTTAAAGATAAGTTTTCATGTCAAACTCGCTTCCAGTGTCTTTCTCCTCCTTTAGGTTCTTGCCTACAACTTTAGAAGATTAAGTAAGCTTGTTTGGGTATTTTTATGAGTTTAAAAGCTCACAAATGAGTAATTTGAATTTACTAGTGTAATGTCAGTTAAGCAAAATTGTGTAAAAGTGAACGGAGGAATGATCGAGTTGTATAATTAATTTTAACAATTACTTAAGAAAATGTTGGAGGAAAAAAAAAAAAGATTTGTTACACCATTTAAAACACTGAAGTCAGCATTTATTTTTATGAATGTTAGGTAATGGAAGTAGTGAGAGTAGCTGAAAAATTAGCGCATCCCCGACCCCCGCCTTCACAGTTAGTATCGACGTGCCCGCAAAATTCCATCCTTTATTCAAAGTCTTCGTCTCCTGTTCCACCGGCTTCTTCGACAGACTCGAAGAAAACGACTGTGGTCCTCGGCAAGCATACTCTCCTATCGTCCCAGTCAAGTACAGTAAGTAAACGGAATATTTGCAGCCTTTTTGCTTACAGATAATAATAATAATAATAATGCTATTTTCTCTTCCCACATTCTTTCTTTCTTTCTTTGCCATCAATTAACTAACTCTGGTCTCCATCAAGTCCGGTGGAGAAGCTGTAAAAAATATTTAGAACAAATCAGACAATGGGAGTGCATTTAATTAATGTTTTAAGTTTTTATATAAAATTTTTTTCCTTAATTTTAATTAAGTGGTGGAATGCACATTTAACAAGTTATTTTTTATCATTTTGTTTCTAATTTTAAATTAAATTTTTTTTGCCTTAATTTTAAAATATATATAAATATATAAATAATATATAATATATATATATATATATATATATATATATATATATATATATATATATATATATATATATATATATATATATATATATATATATATATATATATATATATATATATTATATATTATTTTTTTTTTTTTATTATATATATATATATATATATATATATATATATATATATATATATATATATATATATATATATATATATATATATATATATATATATATATATATATATATATATATATATATATATATATATATATATATATATATATATATATATATATATATATATATATATATATATATATATATATATATATATATATATATATATATATATATATGCAACATTATATATGGAAACGTACATTAGACCATACGTTAATTGTTTTGTAGTATGTACCCTTATCCATTTAATGCCAATTATGCCCAAACCTCCTTCACAATTTGTTTTATTTTCGATACATATAAAAATACCAATGTTCATGCTAAGGAGTCTCTCTCTCTCTCTCTCTCTCTCTCTCTCTCTCTCTCTCTCTCTCTCTCTCTCTCTCTCTCTCTCTCTCTCTCTCTCTCTCTCTCTCTCTCTCTCTCTCTCTCTCTCTCTCTCTCTCTCTCTCTCTCTCTCTCAATCTGGGAGTTAGTGGAACCCTTCATTGAGAAAGGGAAGAAGTAATATCCCATTTCACTACATTCCTCAATGCTTAACGTATTTGCTAATGAAATCCTTCACATTTTTCAGTTGCTAAAAGCCAGGTATCATTGTAAACTTTTATTCAGTCAGTTATATCCATAGTAGATTGATTTTAATATATATATAATATATATATATATATATATATATATATATATATATATATATATTATATATATATATATATATATATATATATATATATATATATATATATATTATATATATATATATAATATTTTTGGTTTATATTTAAATTAATCTTAAAAGGTAGAATAGTTAATATTGATATGATTTCTTAGCTTCACTAACTAAAATTATAATAATGGAAATAGTAGTAGTAAACTTAATTATGTAATATTTAAATAAAATTGAAAATAATACTATAAAAATGAACCTTGGTGAATACTCAAATCAAGAAATGGCCTTTTATCTCCTCCTATGAAGCCTTCTTATTAGTACATCAATTATTATAACCATTTCAGTGGTAACAGAACGTAGTTGCTTGAAAAATTGGAATTTTCAAATAACTATTAGCAATAAAACGATTTACGGAAGGTTAAAATTCAAGAGTAGGAAATACAGAAGCTCCAAGAGAAGAAAATAAATGTCCACCAACCCTAAGGAAAGGAGAAGAGAATTTGAAATAGAAGAGGATTCAGTCGCATTAGGATTTAGATTGTAGAAGAAGGAAAGTAGAAACGAAAGATTCAATCGGCGTTGAAGGGCTCTACGCTGGTCAATGTAGAGGTGGCTGAGCGAAACAGCCAACTTTGAGTGAAGAATCGGTAGTCAGTTTAGAGGTGGCTGAGAGTAGTTTGAATCTGTGGTAGCCGACTTTGAGTGAATAATTGGCAGTGATGGAGTCTACGGCAATCAATGGCTGGGAGGAGTCTTGAGTCTGTGGTGGCCAATTTAGAGGGTGAAAAGAAAATAATGGAAGAATCGGCGGAGGAGGACATGGAAGTAAATTTGAATGTGGAAAGGAGAATATACTGGTTGCTGATTTATAAGAAGCAAAGGAGTATACAAAGGTGGCGGATTCAGAATAGATAGAAAAAAAATAAAAGTACAGAAATTAGAAAGAAGTGAGAGAAAAAAGAATAGAGAAGAAGAAAAAAGATGTAAGACTGTTTAATATCTGAAGAAGAGTTAATTTACAAGAGGAAATAATTTGCAAAGAAGAATGGAACTGGAATTAGAAGAGCGAAACATCTACCAAAATTGAAAGTACTACAAAGAAAAAAAAACTGACAACTAAAGAGAAAAGAATAGTATATAAGACTGAAATTTTTGGTTTATATTTAAATTATCTTAAAAGTAGAATAGCAAATATTTGTATAATTTCGGAGCTTCATTAACTAAAATCGTAATAATGTAAATAGTAGTAGACTTCATTATTTAACGTATAAATAGAATTGAAAATAATACTAGTAAATTAATCTTTAAAAATTCTCATTCATTTTTTTGGTCATTTATCTCCTCCTATGAAGCCTCATAAGAGAACATCAGTTATACTAATCATTTCATTTTATATATATATATATATATATATATATATATATATATATATATATATATATATATATATATATATATATATATATATATATATATATATATATATATATATATATATATATATATATATATATTATATATATTGAGTTGCATCTGTTGATTGCTTTCACCCTGTCACAAATGTTTTTAACAGCTGTTAATAAGGTGAGCTGTATAAACTCTGTAAGGTAGATCAGGTCCCACTGTTATACAGTATGTGAATGAGTAAAGTTCGGTACATACATATTGGCTTTTGCACTACGTGATCCACAAAAGTTATCAAAGACTTTGACAGATATTGAATAGGTTATCACTTTTTAAGCTTATGTAATCATAACTGTAGTAGTTTCAACCAGGTAATTGTAATGGATGGCGAATCCAGACCTTTAGAACTATAACTATAAATATATTCATATTTGTAAAAGCTGTTCACAGTTCTCAACATATTCTATAAAATTCAAAAAATTTGACCTAGTTTAAAAATTATTTCTGGGAAACTGTTGAATACCCTAATTATTATTTAGAGGAAAAGGAATGTCATTTTGAAAGAACTATAGCTGTGCATTGGTTCAGACTTTTGACTAAGGGGTATATATATATATATATATATATATATATATATATATATATATATATATATATATATATATATATATATATATATATATATATATATATATATATATATATATATATATATATATATATATAATAATTATTAAATCATATAAATAAATTTGGTTGTAAGTAGAGAGGAAAACTGATCTGGTTTGTTCTACGCTGGAGGAAGGAAAATCTCGAAGTAAATCATCTACTGTATAATTAGTTTATACAGCCGCCTTTGTACCTTTTAAGAAAGCCATCTTCCTTATGTATGACACCAATATCTTAAATGTATTTATTGTAGTTTGTTCTTTTTTTAATTCTTTATTTACTCCTATTCACAAATTTTTTTTTTTCTTGTTTATGGTTGTCCCATGAATGCATGTTTTCTTCAGCTTGACTAAATTCATTTGAAAAAGACTTGAAATAAAGTTGAGCATCAGTTGCAATTAGTATTGTAATTAGTAAGAAATGTTTCACATTGATCAAATGAATTTGTAGTCTAGCTGGGGTTTCCTTCAGTATTTATAAAAAAGTTTCCTTACTCTATCATTGATATGTAAATAATGTAATGTTTTTGTAAATGTTATACCAAATCCCTTTATATATATATATATATATATATATATATATATATATATATATATATATATATATATATATATATATATATATATATATATATATATATATATATATATATATATATATATATATATATATATATAATTTTGTTGAAATTTTGAGTTAATTTTTAAGTAGTAATATTTGAAATTTTTAATCGTGCTTAACGGAGTTGGAGCTTTTATTGCTTTGCTTTTAAATAATTCTTATAAATTGTTGATTATCTTTTGCCTAACGCTACACAGGTCTTCTTTGCGCTCTCACTATCATTCTCTTATTAATATTTTTACTTTCACTCTGTCTCTGATTAAGTCTTTTTGGAAGATATTTCAGCGCACTTGTTAATTATTTAAAAATTTGAATTTCCAGTTTGATATATTCAAGTGAAATATTGTTATATACATAATATATGAAACCCTTAAAACCAGAGTGATGAGAATTATTTCTTGTTATCCTACGTATATATCCTCTTTTTTTTTTTTTTTTGTTTTTTCCTGTCTGTCTTTTTTTGTTAATCCTTCTGGTCATTTCTCCTTTTTTTATTCAACATTTTTTGATATTGAATCCAAATTAGTAGAATTGAATGAAGCTTTAATTACATTATTTTTGCCACTCTGGTTCTGGGGTCTTGAATATATAATGAAAGCCCAATGAAGGGCGGCTACCTATTATTTGTGGGTGCTGCTAAGAGTTCTGTATTTTTTTTTCTTTGGGTTACTTGCAGAAGCTTGTTGGAGGAGCTTTAGTCGAGTGATTGACTTTGGTGGCAGGACTTTATTTTGGGTGGTTCAGAAAAGTCTTTTTCCTCCTTTGGTGTCAAAGTCGGATCCTTATTTAACCTTCTTCGAATCAAGTTGCCGCCATCTTGAAATATTTCAGAATATATATATATATATATATATATATATATATATATATATATATATATATATATATATATATATATATATATATATATATATATATATATATATATATATATATATATATATATATATATATATATATTATATATTTAATATTAATGAGAATGTTGACAATACTCTTTCTTTGTCCCTTTCTTTTTTTTATAATTTATTTCGTTCTATAACGTGCTAATAATACTTAGTCTATCCCGCGAGAGAGACTCAAAGGTCTGTCTTTCTTTCTTACTTAAAATTTAAAAGGGACGTAATTAATAGTGCCACAAGGTCAGGCCCAACGGTCTACGTTTTAGGAACAACGACACAACGTTGTTGATCATTCGAGTCCCGCTTCACTGAGACTTTCCTTGTTGGGACACTTTGAGATGGGTTAAATTAGAAGGAAATTTGTGAATAGATTTTTAAATAGTTAAATATTATATTTGTTAAATTTGAATATGTTAAATATGTATATATATATATATATATATATATATATATATATATATATATATATATATATATATATATATATATATATATATATATATATATATATATATATATATATATATATATATATATATATATTATATATATTATTTTTTTTTTTTTTTAATTTTTTTTTATTTTATATATATATATATATATATATATATATATATATATATATATATATATATATATATATATATATATATATATATATATATATATATATATATATATATATATATATATATATATATATATGCCGCTACCGTGGCTTAACGGTAGAGTGATTGAGTCACGTGCTACAAGTCGCTGATCGATCCGTCATGCGGATCCTTTTAGAAATTACCTAGAAAAGTTCCCCTCCTCAAATAGGTCAAGGCCCGTGAGGTGCGAACTTTGTTTATATATATATATATATATATATATATATATATATATATATATATATATATATATATATATATATATATATATATATATATATATATATATATATATAAGTTTAGGCAGCTAGAATTGATACATTTCCACCATACTGGTGATAAGTGGTAAAGCCCCATGTCGCATTTTAATGGAATTAAATCATACCATGTAAAGAGGTGTGTGAGTTCCCAGTTTAATTATGAACCCAAATTGAGTTATGAATGCCCACTATATATATATATATATATATATATATATATATATATATATATATATATATATATATATATATATATATATATATATATATATATATATATATATATATATATATATATATATATATATATATATATATATATATATATACCTGTGAATGTTTTTTATAAATCTATGTGTATAAGAGTGTTATGGGAAAACGAAAAAAAGTACTTAGGACCAATATGCATCTTTACTCTTTATTTTAAATTGCTTACCTGCATTCTTCAGGGGTGGATGAGGGACATTTGTGACCCACTGGCCAAATGTGAGGCTCATTGGATATGTTGTCAAGCAGAGTTTTTAGAAAAATATTTTTTACCTTCAAACTATCATAATTTTTAATATAATTGTATTTAAAGAATGTTTTATGTGTCCTTAAACATTAATTACATAAGTAATTGTAATTTAAACATATTCTTTGCACTTTTTTTTCTTTTAGGGAATATATGCAACAAAACATCTTAACAATATTCTCATCCTACCACTGATAGGTGGCTTTAGATATAAATACTTTAATTTACTTTGATCCTAATTTTACATGTCCCTATTTACTTTTCTGAAACGTGCAACTCAACAAAAAAATAATGTAGCCTCAAATTTTTCAAATAAAACTTTGAAAGTGGCCCGCAAACTAAAATCCTTGCCCACCTTTTTAGTACTGTAACCATTTTGGATTTATTATTTAGGGGAAGTAGGAAAAAACTTTTTGCCCTGACTGACAAACACACACACATTTTATGTTGGCTTTGACCATTTCCCAAAATATGCAAGAGCCATTCTGTGTGACATACACCTCCTTATCTTGATTCAGCCAGGTTATTTTGACACATTTGTAGGAACTAGACAAAGAAGTGGTCACGTACCATATGCTGTAGGTAAATAAATCTTTACAATAACAGGTTTCTTAAGGGGAATTTTTTAACATGTTTGAAAACTATTTTTACATTCATGAAAGCTCGTCTTTTGTATGCAAATTATGATGGAGTACTGCCAAGAAGACTTCTTAGTTGTTCAGTCGAACTATTGCATTTAAACCGTGTTTGAGATCTTGCAGGATAATTTATGTGAAAATTGAATGCTTATCATTATAATTTCACCTAATTATGAAGAATGTGTATTCATACTTGCATTCATGAAGAAATCAGCACAATTTTTCATACATGTGACGCTTTTTTTTTCTTGTTGTTGTATTAATAAATAATTCAAAATCTCTAAGTACATACTTTATAATACACCTCCCAGATGATTTCACTATTATGGACTGTTGCAGATTGAAGCTACAAATCAAATTTATAAAGATTTTATAAAGTTAATTTTCATTGAGTAAATATGGTATATGTACGTACTTGGAATTAAGTCAGCTATCCTATTTCATAATTATTTATATATTACTGTTTATCAGTGAAATCAGAATGTTCGGGTTACTATTCCAAAGATTACATTATATAAGTGAATAAAATTAACATGTTCAATGATGATGCACTAACCTTTTGCAAGTAATGTTTGCATATTTTTATGTACAGTATCTTTGGAAAAACGTGCAACCTTTTATTAATCTTTGTTGCAGAACGCACAAGAACTTAGTTAATCGGTATCCCATGAGATCTGCTGTTCAATAAAAGATTGCCCAGGGATTTAAAAACTCTTTTTGATATTGGCCAAATAACCAAAATATTGATATTACAATGTCATATAGTGTTAAGGAAAAAGCTTAAGCATATTCCCTACAAAGTATGGATTAAAATGGATAAAATTATATCCTGTAATTATAAAACTAATTTGTCGGCGGTTAAGTTATCACTGTGTAGTTTCTTCTTTCCAAGAGTTCTGTTTGCGAGGTTATTTGAACACTTAAAACACAAAGTGATAGAAATCTAAAAATTCACACATTTGAGAATTACTTTCTTCAGGAATTTCGGTTCATTAATGAACCTCAGCTACCAGGGTGGACACTAAAATTTACTGTAATTTGCAGTTACAATAATTTCAATATTCATACATTATAAACTTTACCAACATTGCAACACAGCGTCTTGTAATACACATAATTATCACTCTTTCTAATCGTTACATACATAGAATCCTATATTAGAGATGGGCTCAACCAACATTCAATGAATTGGGTTGAAATGAAGTTTATCAAACTTGTTTTTCTGTGTCCCTTTATCATTTTGGACAGGAAAAACATACATGTCAATTCCTCTGGCTAATACCTACTGTTGTTAGGTAATGAACCTTCATATATATATATATATATATATATATATATATATATATATATATATATATATATATATATATATATATATATATATATATATATATATATATATATATATATATATATATATATATATATATATATATATATATATATATATACACACAGTATATTGTTTGTGGCTTCTGTAAACACTTGTCTTAATTATTTTACTTTAAGACTAATTTTTATTATGTTTACATTCGTATAAGATGTACATTCCACATTATGTAATAATAAAATCCAAAATTTATAAATTTTTTGATAAAAGGTTTCAACTCTTAAGTGAACTTGATGTAGGGTTTTTAATTAAACTCGTATTGAGTTTATTACTCACTTTTCCCGTTTATTATTATTACTTAATATTGGGTAAGATCTTGCCTCCATCAGGTCATATTTACCAGTACTATTTATTTCAATGTTATTTGAGATAACCATCCGTCTCCAATGATGATGTTACTTCTACTACTCATACTCTGGGTTACCGACGGTTTTCTTTATATATATATATATATATATATATATATATATATATATATATATATATATATATATATATATATATATATATATATATATATATATATATATATATATATATTTTTTTTTTATTTTTTATATTTTAATATTTTTATTAATATATTTTAAATAAAATCTGTATAAAAATAAAAAAAAATAAATTATTATTTTTTATTATTATTATTATTATTATTATTATTATTATTATTATTCCTGAGAGTTGTTAATTCAATATGGAATATATATATATATATATATATATATATATATATATATATATATATATATATATATATATATATATATATATATATATATATATATATATATATATATATATATATATATATATATATATATATATATATAATATATATATATATATATATATATATATATATATATATATATATATATATATATATATATATATATATATATATATATATATATATATATATATATATATATATATATATATATATATATATATATATATATATATATATATATATATATATATATATATATATATATATATATATATATATATATATATATATATTATATATATATATATATATATATATGCAAAATTTGCATGTTTTAAAATTAAATTTTTATGCGAAACTTGATCTGAGTTATTTTTTAAATTTATTTTAACATTTTGTTTTGTTTCTTTAATTTTTTATTTCTTAAATTACGTAAAATAGTCTGCAAGTGCACTCGAACCCCCGTCTGTAAACGGGGATGATTCTAACATGAACATAGGCACAGACTCTACTCCTGCCTCTTATTCAAATGAAGAGGCCGAAGGCAGTAGAATGGAAGGGGAGGGGCTTGCGGCTGAATTGCCAGTAATCGCCAGATTAAAGGTGAGGTTTTTTGGGGGGTTCTCTCTTTGTTACTTAGATTATATCCGGTGGGATAAACTCACCCAACAGTTTCAATTTCGGTTTTGGCAACCTGTTATTAACTATAATATTATCATTAGAATTGTCAGAGTATTTTCTTTAATGTACTTGCCCAAAAGTTAACAATATTTAAACTTTATACTAATTTTGGATGTTTTTAAAAAAAATTTTAAATTGATATTTAAAATGGAAAATATTCTGACTGCTAATAAAACTGAAGGAAGATAAATTTTGAAAGTTATTACTATGATTTAAATCATTTTTTTCTTTAGATAATTATGAACATGTTCAAATAATTTGAAAGTAAAGAAAAAAAAACGACAAATGATGATTTGCTTCTAAAATCTCTTTCCTTCATGCTTTTAACACAGTTTATTTATTTATATTTTGCTTTCTTTTTCTTAATGAAAGGATGGCTCAATAAATGAGAACGTGAAGAGCCCTCAACGAATGTCACTCAAAGAGAAAATGAAGTTCTTTGAGTCGGAAATTAAGAAAGACTCCACTCCGCCTAAAGGTAAGCAAGGTTTTTTTGTTTGTTTTTTTCTCCAACCTATGGAATGAGTTGGAACTATGTTTTCTTTATGTACCTCAGCTTCTTTTATAATGTAAAAAATGGATCGGGATGGACCACATGTATTTTTATCCTATTTTGTTTGTATTGCGCATATATAATAACTAATGATCCATTACCGAAGCTTTCTGATAGCAAAGTAAATATCTCATTTTTTCCATTACATTATTTTTTTATTCAAATTTTCAAGTAGAAAAACAAATTTTAAAGGGTGTTAAAATTATTAAAAAATTCAAAGCAACGTCAAATTCAATAACATGAATTGGTTAATATAGAAACTTGGGGGGGGAAAAAGGATAGTCAGAATTAACCCTGGGGAACAGAAGAAAAGATTTAAACATTTTTGTTCATTGGTTTATAGAGTATAATTATAAAATATCTCCAGTCATGACCCCTCCTTGAATAGGGCTCCGCCCGTGAGTGGTGGCAGTATGTTTTGAAAAAATTATTTTGCCGAATTTATTTATAAATTTCATATTTGCAGAATTTTTTCTAATTACATTAAACTAATTTGTTTATATATATATATATATATATATATATATATATATATATATATATATATATATATATATATATATATATATATATATATATATATATATATATATATATATATATATATATATATATATATATATATATATATATATATATATATATGCACGCTTGTACTGTTTCTCTTCTGCTTTAAGTTAAATAGATATAATATGAGTGTCATATTCGAATGTATTTATAAATGTTAGGTAGAAGTAATTGAAAAAGGAAAATGAGATATTTGTTCTGTATGTAAATTTTTTGAAAATTCCTTTTATCTTTTAAAAGTTTACTGTAAATATTTGTGTGATGAGGTATTTTTATTTCAAATTTTGTGTAAATAATGAATTTGACCAATTTTGCTAACAGCTTTATTAATATTTTATTTGTTTATTGTTTTATTTTTGTTTTTGTTTTTTCGCATGTTTGTTAATTTTTTTTTTAAACCCTTTCTTCCCGACGTTTTTCTTTTTATTTTATTTTAGAAAGGAAAAAATTTTCTTATTTGAGTGAAGATGAACTGGCTAATTTAAAACAAGATGAAGGTAAGGCTTTCTTTCTTCATTTTTTTTTCTTTGTACATAATTTTTTCCCCATAATCCTAATTATTATTATTATTTTGTTGTTTTTGTGTATTAAAGATGCTTGATTAAGTGTATAAGTTACATAATAGTTTGCCCGATACTAATAGAATTAAAACTTCATAGAATAATATACAAGATAAGTTTTTTTTAATAGATAGTCCTTAAAACTGGAGTTTCCTGAAGGAGGTAAGATGATGAAAACGTACGCACATAATAAAATGATCGGAGCATTTTATGAATAGGGAATAGAACTCTTATAGAAACTAATCAAAATAGATTGAAAATAATTATTTACTGTATGCCAAATGTATGAATGTTGTATATATATTTATATTTGTAAAAAAAAAATTTGATTATTCTATAAAAATTTTGCTTTTCACGTGAGGAAAAGTGTGTTATAGTATTTCATATACTGTAAAAATTATATAAGAGGAAGAAAAGTTACAGTATGAAAAACACTTTTTAAGAAGGGCACTCATGAACTAAATGATTTCTACTGCTATTGTAGAGAGAAATACCAGGAAATTCCTTTAAATTAATTAGGGAATATGGAATTTAATTTTGCTTCATGAATTTGTTTATAGTGTTATACCGTATTAAGTGTCTGCAATATAGAGCTTAAAGACACCTGTGAAATGATTTGGTATTTGCTTCAGGAAAATGCATGCATATCTAAACCTAGGTCGAATTACTTAGGGTGACAAAATTTTTAAGAAGAGAAAGAAGCACTTTCCCCAGTGACATTCTTTACCTCTCCAGCATATTGAAGAAATGAAGATTCTGAAAATTTTATAAATGGGGAATTATATATATATATATATATATATATATATATATATATATATATATATATATATATATATATATATATATATATATATATATATATATATATATATATAATATATATATATATATATATATTTTGGCAGAACGCCGGCTAGCCTCTATGACCCCAGATGAATTAGCAAGTCTGTCCCGTCTTGACGATACAGAAGAAGCGATCGATGACGTTGCGTCTTCATCACTTAGTCATTCTGATATAAGTGACGTACGACGTTATAACGAATTTGACCTCACATCTGAGCTACAAAAACTAGAGTTAAACACGTCCTCTGAGAGGTATGCAATAGAATAGTAGTAGTTTTAGTAAAAATATATTAAGACTGATATTAGAAGAAATTGAATATATAACTGGAATTAAATTTACTTTTATTATATTTTGGCAAGTTATATTGTTGATCAATTTGTTGATTGAATATTTTGTTATGGTTGAATATTTTTCTTATAAACCTACTTATGAGAAGTGCTTCAAATTACGTTATTGCATTTTAACTAAAAAAAACAAGACTTAAATTCGATAAGATTGTATAGAAGTTATTTTACTACAGCTCTGATGGAACATATCATCAAACGTCGACCCCTCTTTATACCAAGACGGAAAGCAGGTGGGGTAGACCAGTACCGCAGCAAAAACAAAAACAAGGGACCTTTGTAGTGGAAGGAAATTATTCTCCGAATCTAATGATTGAGAAAGGAGAGCGGGTCTCGTCTAATAACCAGGTTTGTTTATTTCTTTTTTTTTTATTTCACGGAGCTTGGGGTGGAATTCCTGCTACGTATTTATCTTCACAAATTATGATCTTAATATATTGAAACGAAAATGCATAAATAAGAGCGTTTAATGAAAAAATATTTGCACTAAAATAAAGATTCCTTAAAATTAAAAATTTCCTTTGGCACAGACTCCGTCTATATAAAAGAAAGTGTTAGCTCAAGTTTAGTAAGGTTAAAAGTCTCGAAATTAGTGATAACATTTGTATAAATGAAGTCGTTTTTTAGTGTGACTTGACAGTGGTTCTCTTCATAATATTCAACGGTTGTCTCAGAGGAAAATGAGGATGATAAGGAAGGAATTTCCTTACAGTTGAGGTAAATTTTGAAATTAACATCTTTTAAAAGAGCATTGAGGGAAAAGTTTTCGTAGCAAGTGTTGGCATTATCTTATTTTGATTTTTAGTGTGCATTTAACCCGCACAGTCCATGAAAAAAAATTTTAATTAAAGAAAGAACTTACAAGAAAAATGGTCGCCATTACTAGCCTCAGAAAGTCGTCTACTATACAGGCATTCATACTGTAGTAGGAAGGTTTAGAAATATACAAATCCAGTGGCAGTGGACCTTTATTGTGAGATCAATGGTTACAAATAAAGTGTTTTAAATTTCTTAAAAATTTAGTGTAAATTATAAGGCAGGTGCTTAATTTTAAATACATCAAAGACTATTACAAATTAAAACTTTTATGAAATGTTTGTAATAATTTAGTTTCAGGCCTGAGAGTTATTCTTTTGTCTCTAATTTATAATTATTATTGTTATGGAGAAATTGTAAGTTCTTTATTCATAATAATAATATATATATATATATATATATATATATATATATATATATATATATATATATATATATATATATATATATATATATATATATATATATATATATATATATATATATATATATATATATATATATATATATATATATATATATATATACCGGCTGCACACCCACAACCCTCAACAACACCTTCATAACGAAACCAAGATACTACCTATAAGGAACCACCTCGAAATGATAGGCACCCAATTCTATGCAAAAACACGTCTACCCACACACCCATGTCACAAAACTCTCCTCCAACCTACCAATCAAAGACTAAAACAACCTCCATCGTCCACCGGAGCCTTTTACAAACGGATCCTAAATCACATCCCCCCTCCCCCCAATACCACAACAACCAAACATATACACACTCAACTAACACATTCATATATGATCAACAGACCTCCAAACAGCATCCTTAACGAACCCCCTCCCGAAATAAACACCGACTCCAACAACCTCCCAAGACACTTACAAATCTCACTAGCAAGATTGAGATGCGGGCACCACCCAAACTTACAACATTACAAACACAAATTCAATTTAAACCAGGCAACATCTTCCACTTGTACCAGATGCAATAGGTCCCCGGAGACCGTAAAGCACTTTCTTTTACTCTGTCCCTCCAACTGTCGCCCCAAAATCTTCTGGGGCATCACTTCTTTGAAAGATCTCTGGACGAGACCGACTGCGGCGGGAGGCTTCATTAGCGAAGTGTGGCCGCCTCAACAGGGGGTGAGAAGGTAAAAAAAAAAAGGTATATATATATATATATATATATATATATATATATATATATATATATATATATATATATTATATATATATATATATATATATATTATATATATATATATATATATATATATATATATATATATATATATATATATTTTTACGAGGTGTGATTGGAAAGTTTTAAGAATGTGCCTGTCATTTCAAAATGGTAGGACTTACAGGTTATTGTGATGGATTTCCTTCAAAGTAGTCTCCATCCGACACCGTCTCCAATTTCATGGAAATTTTCTTTCGTGAAGGTGTTAAGAACCCTCTCTTTATTTGTCTGGATGTATTTATTTGAGTAAAATTGTTTCCCTTCAGTAAATTTTCAATTTTGGAAACGGGTAGAAGACGGCAGAAGCTATATCAAGGGAATAGGGTGGTTGCGGAAGCATAGGTATTTGGAATTTGGTAAAAAATTCAGTGATCGATAATGCCACATGAACAGATGCGTTGTCGTTGTAGAGTACTAAATTTGCCTCGCCAGAGTGCATGCCTTTTCTTCCGCACTTTTTCCTGCAAACGTTGAAGGACACTTTCATACTATTCCTGGTTGACTGTCTGCCCTCTAGAGATAAATTCTTGATGAATTGAAAATAAGAAACATCAACATTATATTCGCATTCGACCGGCTTTGTCGCGCTTTTTTCGGTCGTGTCGAATTTGGACCCTTCTACTTCGATGAATGTTTCTGAGTCATACCCATAATTCGTAGCCTGTAATTACCTTATTTAACAAATCTGGGTCATTTTCGATACGATTAATCAGGTCTTGGGACACGAAGTCGGTGTTGTTTGTGCTGATCTGACAACAATGTTGGGATGAATTTTGCGGACACAAAGCATTTTCTAATCATCAGTTAAAATTGACTGAACCGCGTAGAAACTTAAATTTTATTCATCAATATACAGTATACTGACGGGGCGAAACTTCGCAACCGCAAAATAACTCCAACCGCAGTTGCGCAATTTTTGAGCTTCGCTCCATCGCTAATATATATATATATATATATATATATATATATATATATATATATATATATATATATATATATATATATATATATATATATATATATATATATATATATATATATATATATATATATATATATATATATATATATATTCTCATGGAATGGCTTTCACCCTGTCAGTGGGACCAGCATATTTCGTCATCTGCTCTTTAAATCTTTTACCTAGTATTGAACCATATCTTTCAGCCAAAGTCCAACACTTAACCACTGTACCACACCATATATATATATATATATATATATATATATATATATATATATATATATATATATATATATATATATATATATATATATATATATATATATATATATATATATATATATATATATATATATTATTATATATATATTCAGGAGGTGTTAGAAGAACAACATTTTAAAGATAAATTGAGTGAGTATTACGTTGTTAATTACATTTTTGTATTTGTGACTTTTATTTTGATGTTTTCCTAACCACTGATTAAAAGGGAAAAACTTTTAAATAAGGCTTTAAGTAATTTTGTTTCTGGAAGGAGGGATGTGTGTGTGTGAGCTTTAATAAAGTGTTTGCTTCTTGATAATTTGATCCTATTAACCAAAAGACCTTCATTTGGCTGTCATATAAAGCTTTTATAAAATCCTAAATAGAACCTTCTTACGAATAAACTATCCTTATAGTTTGAGAAACGTGAGGTTAAGTTCAATTTAATGATGATTAATAACATTTCTGATTCCTCTTGCATGAAATCAGTTTTTACTTCATTAAATTCTGCAGTTGTCTTTTGTACAATAGCGATATCAGCTATTTTTTCCCCAAACTAGTTCATTTTGTCATTGCCAACTGCATTAATATGTCTTAAAGATATTTTCATGCATGATAGTTTTACACCGACATTTATTTTTATTTCAGTCAATTTATAAATGATTGTTTTTAGAGTAACAAGCAGAGTTCATTCAAAATGAGATGGAAAATTGACATTTCCCCAAAGTTTTTAAGTTTGAGAACTCGAAATATCATTTTCTATGATTTGCTATACATTTCTTTCTCTACAATTTGAAATGATTTCATATTGATTCTTCCTAATTCCTTCTTGAATATTCTAAATATTTAATGTTTTTCCTTATGCGTGAGCGTGTTCATTTTGTGTACGCTTTTTTATATTTTAACTTGTGTGTGATTTTGTATTACTAAATTTTCAGGTAACATAAGTGCGCCTAATGTTAATAATAATAATAATAACAAGAAGCTTAGAGAGGAAGATAACTATTCTTCGTCGGTAAGTTTTACGTTTTATGTTTAATTGTAGTAATATTATGTGAAAAAGGTTTTTTTTTTTTTTTTTTTATATATATTTATAATTTAAAGTTTGATTTGAAATTGAGGAGCTTCATACATTAAGGTAATTACTTTTATTATTATTATTATAATTATTATTATTATTATTGTTATTGTTCTGCTATCCGTTTTTTCATTTTTATTATTAAATACCGACTGGCTGAAATTGAAATTGTTCAAATTGTTAAAAGTTCTTTAAAGAAAAAGGAAAAAAAAAAAAAAGACCCTTTTGTTGTGTATGTACTTTTCACTCGTGTGGTCTTGAGGGTTAATGAAACTGGGAATGTTGATTCGATTCTCCTCCTATAATGGAATATTTTTAGAAAGGTTTCCGGGGACACAGGTGGAGCCGATTGATAGCCATTAAGACTCCTGGGTCCACCTCAGTTGTGGAAGAAAAAGACAGGGTCATCTCGGAAATCCGCCATCGAAGTACAGAACCCCAAGAAGACCCTATTACTGGGGATTTGAATTTGTTAACGACAGAGACCATCGAAAAAGTGATAGAGAGACAGGTGATTGATTGGATCATAGAAACATCTTGGATCTGTTATTAAAAATCTTGACTTTGGGAATCTTTGTACTACTCTTCATGGAAGAGGTCCTACAACTCTACTCCTCTCCATTCCTCAGACTTTCATTCTACTTCACACTTTGTCTCACTCTGTAAATGTTGATGTATGTCTAAGAAATTTTGCAAGGTAATCTCTTAAGATTAGCTTGATATGTAAATGTTGACTCCATTCCACTTTCTTCAATTTCTTTGGTATTCTAGCCACATTAATAATTTATATAGTCAGTACGCTTCACAGTAATATTTTGAGCACCTAATAATAGTTGTTTAGGCTTCTTCTTCTACACTAGCACAAAAGCTTCGCTTTTAGTCTTTCGAAGTTTTAATTAAATAATTTTTTTTTTACTTATTAGTTTTGTTTTGCAGCTGCAAGGAACTGTAATATATACCTTAGTATGTTTTAATCAAGCAAAGAACACGAAACTCTTAAAGCTGGCAAAACGGTAGCACTTAAATGTATTCACGCATATTATTATTATTATTAATCATATAATTATGTGAGATTGAATAATCTTGTATGTTAGTACTCAGATTACGCTTAAATTCATCTGAAGGATTATTAGGGTCGAAAAAAGTTCTAAATAAAAATGTGAAAAATAAATGAAAATTCTTTCTATCATCAAGAAACCCTTTCAAGTTCTTAACATTTTGTATTAAGGTTTTTATTACGAAGTCTTTAGTCTTATCAAATCTTTTAATGTTGTGTACTTCAATGTTAAAATAGCTATTTCCGATTTTTTTAAAAAATTTATTTTTTTTTAAAAAAAAAAAAAAAAAAAAAAAAAAAAAATATTTATTTAAAAAAAAAAAAAAAAAAACTTTCATTGAGACTTCATCCTTTTATTATTAAATGATAAAAAGTTTTTTAATTGAGAATAACTTTACTTTTTTCCTTTTATCCTAAGTCTTTATAATTCACGATTAATTTAAGTATGCGTTGTCAACTTTTTTTTATCATCATCATTGATTGTACTTGTTTCACTTATAAAAATAATTTGTTTCAAAGACCTACAATATTCTGTATATAGAACTTGGAAAAAGCCAAGTTACCACATTAAAAAAAAACTAAGACCTCTCCCTTGTACGCTGGTTTATCTACACCAAATGTGCATTATTATCTCTCTCATTTCAATTCTTTATACAATGTTAACTCCTTTTAGTTGCTCTTAGTTTTTCATTAATACTATATAGTAATAATAATTGTGTCGTACTATCACGTACTTTAAAGAATCATTTTCTCTCTGCGAACATTATTGATATTGCTCCAATTAAAATTACAATTGCTGGAAGGCTGATGACCGAAATTTGTCGTGCATCATTCAGTGGAAAACAAGAAATTTATTGTACTGGAGTCACCGCAGTTTAAGTAATAAATAAAAATAACGAAAAATAATTTAAGTTGCAAATATATTATTAATGCGATTTAAAATAATTTACAAATTAAATAATAGACTGTGTGCAAGTACAAAATAGCCTTATTTATTCTATTGTAATTGAATAAATCTCACCCTTGTTTTTATCCTTAGGTGGAAACGAAAAAAGAGACCCTCGTTACCTTGGCTCTCACTGATGACGAAAACGCTAACTTAGAGTTACGGGGAGACGAGACCTTCATAATAAAGACTTTACCGGAGGAGGTATCGACGTTCTCTCTCTCAGATAATGTAACTCCTGTTGGAGGATGTGGAAACGAAGATGTTAATATCAGTAAAGGATATAAACGGGACGGAGATGGTTACCTGGAAGAGGAAGTTGATGGAAGGGGTTCTTATCCCCTCCCAAAAATCGATCAAATAAGTTGTAGTATCAGTGACTCATCTCAGTGAATTGCTTTATATATATAATATATATATATATATATATATATATATATATATATATATATATATATAATATATATATATATATATATATATATATATATATATATATATATATATATATATATATATATATATATATATATATATTATATATATATATATATTATTTTTTTTTTTTTTTTTTTTTTTAAATTTTTTGAAAAAAATTTTTTTATATATATATTAAAAATATAAAAAAAAGTAATATTTGTGAATAATATTTTAAGATATTATTAATCTTAAAATGTTAATAATATAAAAGTTTATTAAAAATATAATATAATAATTATTATTGTTTATAATTTTTAATTGATCCATTGTTTTTAGTGTTTAAACAACTTTTAATTTAATTCTTTCAAAATTTTACATAGATTTTTTGTACCCAAAATATTATTATTATTATTATTATTATTATTATTATTATTATTATTTTTTTTTTTTTTTTTTTTTTTAATTTTTTTTAATATTTATATTATTATATATATATATATATATATATATATATAATATATATATATATATATATATATATATATATATATATATATATATATATATATATATATATATATATATATATATATATATATATATATATATAATATATATATTGATGGACGTACTTGAGAAAACTGGAGAATAAACGTGTAGTTTTAAGAAACTTTTTATTTTTTACAAATGACTTCTTATGAGCATTATTATTTTATTATTATACTGCCAATTATCCATTATTTTGTCTGATTTGTATATTATGTATAAAGACGAACAACAAAAACCTGTTTAAAATAATTTAAGTTGTAATATATTTTTATAAATATATATATATATATATATATATATATATATATATATATATATATATTATATATATATATATATATATATATATATATATATATATATATAATATATATATATATATATATATATATATATATATATATTGCAAAGGTTTAATTTCTATGGATATCTGGCATTTGTGGGCGTATTATTTTATTTAAGGTACGATTTAATTTTATGGCCCGTTGTTTGTAAATAAAGTTATAATTTTTGTATGTTTGAATTTTTATTTATTATTTTAGTTAACATGACTTAAATTCACTTTCGATTACATGCCCACCTTAATGGAATGATTGGGTATAGATACCCTCCATATGGAATATTTGCGAAGTGACAAGTTTCTACCTCTTGGGTTATATTGCCCTATTTATAATCTCCGAATTTCCCGTTTTGTTTTTCTTTTGCAATTCCCTATCCCCTTAAGTATACTTGCTAGGTAACTAGTCTTTCATAAGATTGTCCCGTCCTTTTTTTCTTTCTCCACTCATCGGAAGTTCGTGGTTTGTCCGTTTCTGTGTGAGTCTGAATCTATCCCATTCTCCTTCTTCCACGGATGATGGTAGAGGTTAAAAACCGTCCCTTTTTGCCTTCGAACGGGCCACCCATTTTCGGAGACTCAAGCCTCGGCTAATCGCCACAAGAAGCCGTCCCGCACTTCAGTGTACAATCTTGGATGGGATTAGGTGCCTAGTTCCGGGGGGGCTTTCACGAGGCCACAGCCATGGACCGACCGGGGTCCCGGCAAATCCACAGCTAAAAATCAGGAAAAACCTGGGCTCAAAATGGAAAATTATTCCTAAGGGGACAGTTCAATTTCAGAATTTTTTTTTTAATTTTCAGCCGAATCTCTTAAAATTTTCATTGTATATAACTTTTTTTTCCCCGTGAAGAAAAGTTTATTTCTAGCGTTTTTCTGAGTCTATAACTGTTAAAAAGTTTTTTTGGGGGGGGAGGGGGGAAATTTGACCATTTACCATTTTTCATTTTTCACCTTCTGGTGGCACTTCGGTGCTGCTAACTGGTCTAACTTGCGGTTGTACTTCTCTGATTTCCCATGGAATGATTACTGCTTTCGTGGGAGGGGTCTCTGGTCTCTCGGAGTGTGCTGAGCGCATTACCGAGGTGTACATTCCATATTCTTTCAATTCAACTAAACTTAACAAACCTTGGTTCAACTCTACTTGTTCTCACAATATCCGCCGCAGGGTTGCTGTCTTCAGGGATTACCGTCGTCTTCAAACTCTAGAAACTCACGCAACTTATATTTCATCCCGGAATTGTGCAAAATCTATTCTTCGTGATAACAAAAACTTTTCTCCGTTGTAAATGTTCTGGTTCCTCTTCCTCTCGCCTTTTCTGGCATTTTGCAAAAAATGTCGACTCTAACTTCGCTTTTTCTTTCCCTCCTCTAGTTTTTTCTAATGGCACATCTGCCATTTTATCTTCTACTAAAGCTGAACTCTTCACTCAAACTTTTATCTCTAACTCTACCTTAGACGATTCTGGAACTATTCCTCCTCCTTCAATCCTATCACACTCATGAATGCCTAATATTGTAATTTCTTTTAAAGACGTCATTTCTGCTCTCTCGGAGCTTATCACGAAGAAGGTGTATGGTCCGGATGGTATTCCTCTGCGTTTCTCAAAACTTGTGCTTCTGAGCTTGCACCCTGCTTTGGTAAACTATTTCGTCTATGTCTCTCTACTTCTACCTTCTCTTTTTGCTGGAAACGTGCGCTCATTCAGCCTGTGCCGAAGAAGGCAGACCCTCTCAATCCTCTAATTATCGCCCTATTTTTCTAAAGTTTTCGAGTCTATCCTTAACAGGAAGATTTGGAAACTTCTTAACTCTTCTGATCGCCAGTATGGCTTTCGTAAAGAATGCTCTACTGGTGATCTTCTTTCCCTTCTTTCTAACTACTGATCCTCTGCTCTTCGGGCTTTCAGTGAATCTTTCGCTGTGTCGTTAGACATATCGAAAGCCTTCGAGAGGATCTAGCATAAAACTTTGATTTTCAAACTTCCCTCTTTCGGAATCGAACCTTCTCTCTGTGACCTTTCTGATTCCCTTTATGGTTATTCTATAGCAGCTGCAGTCGGCCACCGTTCTTCCTTTAAATCTATCAATAGTGGTGTTTTTCAAGGATCTGTCATATCCCCAACTCTTTTTCTAATTTTCATCAATGACCTACTCACTATTACTTCGTCTTCTTTCCACTCGTATTTCGATCACTCCACCCTCCATTACTCCTTTCAATTTGAAACACGCTCATCTCAACAGCAGTTAACTGACGCAAGGAATGTGGCCTTTGAGCAACTGACCTCTGATCTATTTGTATTTCAAATTGAGGCAGAGAAAACATGGTCGTTTTCAATGCCTCAAAAACTCAATTCTCCATCTTTCTACTCGACACAATCTTTCACACAGTATATTCTTCGAAAACACACAACTCAAACCTTCATCTGTCCTCAATATTCTCGGTGTTTCTTTATCCCCTGATCTTTCTTGGAAGGGTCACATTACTCCTCTTTCTAAACAAGCTTCTAAGAGGTTGGGTGTTCTGAGGCGCCTTTGTGATTTTTTTTACGCCACCCCAGTTGCTTGCTCTTTATAGGGGTGTTGTTCGCTCTAGTATGGAGTATGTCTCACACATCTGGGGTGGTTACACACATACAATTCTTCTCAAAAAGGTGGAGTCTAGGGCTTTTCGTCTTTTAGACTCTTTTTGCTCTTACTCTCTCCAATCTATTCCTCCTCATCGAATTGTTGCGTCACTCTCTCTATACTATCGATATTACAACGTACACTGCTCTTCTGAACTCTCACGCGCATACCTCTTCCAATGAGAGGGGCTCGTGCGACTCGACTTTCTACACAGTCTCATCCTTTCTCTGTCCAACTTTCAGACCCCAGACTTATCCACTATGTTCAATCTTACATATACTCTACTGGTAAAGTCTGGAACACACTCCCTTATCTGTTTTCCCAACTTCTTTTGACTTGCATATTTTTAAACGCCGTGTATCGTGTCACGTCGGCAATTAGAAACCAGATTTCTGACATTTCCTCAACTCTGGTGGAAACAGGTAGGCCTCTGGCCTTTGCCCCCTAGAGGATATATATATATATATATATATATATATATATATATATATATATATATTATATATATATATATATATATATATATATATATATATATATATATATATATATATATATATATATATATATATATATATTGGATCATACGAAGAGAAAGGGCGACAGGACTAGCAATCCGGCACTGTAATTATTGATAATTACTTGTAACAACTCCAGGACCAGCATGGAACTCCAAAGTTCCG
>SEYY01009120.1:527500-537500 GCA_009176605.1 Armadillidium nasatum
GTTCAGACTTGAAAGTTTTTTTTTTTTTCTTTTGATCTCAATTTCAATTACACAAATGTTTTTTTATTATTATTTTTTTTATTTTTTACGAAGAAATAACTCCCATTTCAAGAAATGTAATTTAAATTTTTTTTTTTTAATAATTAAATCTCAAAATATTTAATCTCCAGTAAACCAACGAACGTCAAGACTATTTTCAATTATTTAAATAAAATATTGATTCAAGGTGAAAATTAAAAAGTGAGAAGAGTTTGTTATATATATATATATATATATATATATATAATATATATATATAATATATATATATATATATATATATAAATTATATATATTATATATATATATATATATATATATATATATTATATATATATATATATATATATAATTACCATGAAAAATTTTGAAAGTTAAATTCAGAATAAGATTAGTTTCCTAATGGAAAATATGCCTAGTAAAATGTATTAAAATAGGAAAATTCATAAATACCTGTAAAAATGTCACCTAACGGAACAAACAAACCAAGATTTCCGAATCAAACAAATTAATATGTTTGCATTTGTGGGATGGCCGTGAATTCCTAACAACATTCAACAAAAACTTTCTATTTTTTAATTGTTATTGTAAATACTGATAATGTGGGTGAAAATTATACGTTTGGCGTTCCAACTTCTCAATGGCGACTTTTCGTGCGTTCGTAGGCAGGGCTTAGCCTAATTCTTTTTCGAATATAAATTTAAAGGCGTTCCTTTCTAAACAAGTTCATTAGTGTAATAAGTGATTATTACTGGTATGGTATGTTTCATCCTCTGCTGCCGCAGGGAAAGAGACCTCGTCGTGTGGCTGTCATGGCGTCTTAATTATATGTATTGCTCGGAGATCTGTATTTGTAAGTTAATTTGTTTTAATAATTTGAGATGGTATTCATAGTACTATATTTTTCACACGTTTGGCATTTGTGGTCTATGGTTTATACATTGTTTTTTAATTGCGTACTGTAAGACAGGATATGATCAATACAATCGCTCTTGAATCTTTCTTATTGTCTTATATTCATATTTCCTATCTAATCCATTTTTACATTGAAATATTTTATATATCTGAGGTATCTTTTATATCTCTAATTTCTACACAAACTTAAAAAATTTCTTCGACAAAAATCTTAACTCAAGTAGAATAAATATCATATGACCATTATCTTACTATCTTCTCTAATTTCTATATCATGGAAAATATATTACAATGTTGATATGGGGTGATTAATATTCAAAAATATGTTCACTACACCGCCAGTTAACTTCGTTTCATTATCATATTACAATGATCCATCGCTGATGGTATCACGTCAGCCTACACTTTTCTATCTAGAATTCTAGTATATATATATATATATAGTATATATATATATACTATATATTATATACTTTTATATCAGCTGATTTATTTTGGTTGCTATATCTACTATCTACTACATTAATCGTCATGATCGGGCCTTAGTGTGAATGTAACTAAACATCTTGGGAATATGTGTTCCATTTCTTCAATTTAGTGCTGGAGATTTGTTTCTGACTATTATCGATACTTCGCTTCTATATAGGGATTATTCTTTTATAATGTCGATATGTTCACTTGTTAAATTTAGCCGATATTATTTTATTCTGCGTATTTCGCGTAAATTATGCATGATTCTAGTTGTTTATTTTACAATGTGTCGCGTTCGTGACTGTAGGTTTCTCTGTGTCACGGGCTCTAGAGGACACTCTTGATCCTTACGGCAACTTCTTGGTGTCAGGTTTAGGGCCCTTCTCTCACGGGCGGACCACTTGGTAGTTCAGTTGTTACTGGCATATGAACGTGGCGGGATTAGAGATTCTTGTAGAAACATAGTTGTGATAGCTATGGTAAAATATATATGTTGTGTATGTCAAGTACACTTGTTACTTTCTTAGGGCAACTGGTTTCTTCGTTGTGACAGTATATGTGACTTGCTCTTCCGACTCATTATTCGGTGGAGGTTTGCGATTATTGGGTCTTTTCAGAGATGCGATGTTAACATCGACATATCCGCTACTTACCTATATATTACGGGGTGTATAGATAAAATATTTCATGAAACGTGGGAGGCCGTTATTCCCATATTTACTTTAATATTATGTCTCCTATATATCAAAAATCATTTATATTATATATATATAATTTTTTAAACTTTGTATCTTCACATACTATTTTCCGTGCTTTCCGATGACTAAACTAATACTAGGCGGGATAGTGCTGCTTCAGAGAATTATTGACGATCATTATCTTCACTAACTCCAGACCACGCCAAACTTATATTTATCCTCATTCCGGTCGTGCAATCTTAATTCTCTCCGCACAACTAATAACTCATTTTACTTCCAGTAAGATAAATAATGCTAAATAATAGTCCTTTCTAAGCTCGTTTCTTCAACTCATTATTATTCTGGATCAAATTTTCCAAGAAATAATAATAATATATTATGTTTTATATTATAAACAACAAGCATACAAAGTGTGGGCGACTACTATACTTGATAATTAAATCTGGAAATAATACACTAAACAAATATTATTACTACTTTTATAGTAATAATTGTTCAAGATTTGTGAGTACATATATATCTTTGCTCTATATTGCTTCTCCTTCACTTCTTTATATACGTATCGACTTCACTTCGTAGGCTTCTATCCTACAATTTTGGGGTGTAAGGCTCCAGTTTGAAGCGTATTTCTCATCTGAGGGATCTCATTTCTTATCTGTATGAGATCTCATATAAGGTAAAGGCATTCGCTTCGGAGTTACTATAAGATAATGGTGTACTTTGTTACGAATCTAATCTGATTACGAAACCAACATAACTTATAACCTCTAGACTCAAGTGCTAGATTATAAATTTAGGTAATTTTGTCTAAGACGGTCATTCCTCTAGGCATTATCTGTTCTCTTCTCTGACTGTGAATGCATGATTGATATTAGATCGACTCACATGAAGAATTGTTCCTTATTCTACGCGAGAGTTTTGGGGTATTTGCGCATTTTTCTTTGTAATCAGGTAGAAGAATGTTTCCTCTTCTAGTTGTTGATGTGGCTTTGTGCCATATAATTATAGATCACTGAAATTCGGTATGATTATATTTTCTCCATTACTAAGTTCTATCACTCCGACGTCAGAAACTTATACTTTGTGGTTTTATATAAATTGTAAATTATATGCTTATCTGATTATTTCTGTCGACATAATTATTATGAGGCTTAGAAGTAATAGACTAATGGTGAGTACACTAGTTCTATCATATGTCGCATATATAATACTCGTATTTCTCCCGATCGTATCTTCATACTATATACTATAGACATAATTATTCAATATAGACCTCGTGAGTATCTTTGCTTAGGATAAGATCGATACAATATACTTGATCATCTATCACTCGTAATAATACAAATGCATTACTTATAAGTAAGTTTATAGAAAGTGTTCTGGGTTAAGGAAGTTGTCTGACCTTTCAGTTACATATCAGATTATTTTAGATTTCCTGATCATTCTTCACGAACACAAGTTTTCAGCATAGTGTTTACTGCGAACTATTCTTAAAACTTTCGATATGCTCTTTAGTGCTAAAGAGAGTCTGTTTTTCTTGTAGTAGTGAATGTGGTTGTACTTTTCGGTCGTTTAGATGAATGTTAAAGATATAGGTATAATTTGTTCTACACTGCATAATGGAGTATGATTGGGCATTTTGTACTTCGTCTATAATATATATATATATATATATATATATACATTAATTGGTAGGTGGGTATATCTCCACTTACATTAACAGGCCTTTCATCCTGTTAGATAAGTAGATGGGAGTCTCTATAGGGCTTATTATCGTTACTTTAAACTTACTTATCCTGCTCTTTACAACTTCAAATTATATCTTACAGTGATACTTTAGGTTGTGTGTCATAATAATCTTCTTAATAACTATCGGCATGATTACAATGGCAATATCTATTTCCCGGATATCTAAATATGTACCGCATTAACCTCTCACCTTGGATGAATATGAGGTATTTATCATCAGGCTGAGATACGTGATAATATGCTCATAAGATAAGAGTGCCTGTACCCCTATCTAGCCGAGCTACATCACGTATTCCATTTTTATCAAGTTTCATTGCCTCGTGATGCTACTATAGGCAACATTCGGTCACGTCTCACTCGCACGAACAGTATACCTCTCTACGTTTGTGTCATAGATGTCCGTAATAACAGAAATACTGCTTATGAAATTGGATATAGTATGGAATAATCAATAAAAACTTATGTTGAGAGCGCATGCCACTAGAATCTAATTGTATAGCTCCATATATATTTTATTATATATGAATGTTTGCACACATATTTAACCACGACCAGATGTATCGGTTGGCATTGATATCGATGTTTTGAATATAATCGATATTTTTCATAATATCTATGTCAGAGCACTTCTTAATATATATATATATATAATATATATATATAATATATATATATATAATATATAACTATATATAATATATATATATATATATATATATATATTAATATATATATATATATATATATTGCAAGAAATTGGCACTTAATACATATAACCGTGGAATAGATTTGTATAATTTTACTTCTGCAAATGAAGATTCGAACTCGGGCCCCACAGATGTTAGGACATTGCGTTAACCACTACAACCACTGATGGTACAAAAGTAATCCTGGTCGGAACTGCTCCTGACATTCGCCTAGGGCAGACAGTTCCTAAAAAAAAGAAAAAAGAGCAGAGTATAGATCCGGATCTTGAATAACATATGTACCAAGGTTTAATACGAGGATAGAGCTCTGGCTAGTTAACCCTACGCCCAAGTGTGTCGGAGGATTCAATAGGGACTGTCAGGAGCAGTTCCGGCAGATTCCTTTTTGTACCATAGTTGGTGTAGTGGTTAACGCAATGTTTAACATCTGAAGGCGAGTTAAATCCTCAATAAAGCCAAAAAAGAAGTAATATATATATATATATAATATATATATATATATATATAATATATATATATATATATATTATATATATATATATATATATATATATATATATATATATATATATATATATATATATATATATATATAATATATGGCGTGCAGGTCTATATTTCAGTATGTATTTATTTTACCAAAATATAAAGTTTACTGTATTTATTTTATGGTTTATAAGTATTACTAGAGGACAGAACCCCTCCGTGGCAACACCGTCCCTCACCCCAGCGATTAAAGAATCATCCGATGGGTATTCTCAGTTTCTAGACATTTGGGAACTTTCTCTTCGAATAGACAGTCCCACACTTCAAAAAAGGGAAAATATTGGTAAGCATTTATACGTAAAAAAAAAAAAAAAAAAAAAAAAAAATATATATATATATATAATATATATATATATATATATATATTATATATATATATATATATATATATATATATATATATATATATATATATATATATATATATATATATATATATATATATATAAAATATTTTCATCCGTTCTATCAGAAGTCGAACCACTGAAAACTGTTACCGTTTGGCAATATATGGAGACTTCCCACCGAGCCTTTACGCATTCGAAAAATAAAAAGTTTTCTCTACTTCGATACCTCAGTAGGAACTCGGTACCAACATTCAGTCCATAGAAGGGTGCTTGAAACCCCTACTGGTGCTACATGGCATTTTGTTACAGAGGCATCGGGTTTCCTAGAAAGATTTCGTAGCAGAGAACTTAAAAATAGATGCCTTCTTTTCTCGAACAGTAGTGGCTCAGTGGAAAGTCTCTTATACATTATCTAACGACGACGCTGTAGTCAAAGGTTTGAGTTCTGGCTGGATGGAATTTTTCCATGTTTTATTATTTGCTAATTTCGTAGCAACAGTTGTTGTATTCATGTCAGCGTTGCTTCAATTTGATCGGTTGCTTCTGTAACCCAGAGGCACTCTAGCAGAATGCAATGTGGCCCCAAACACCCCTTTTATGGGTTGTATATACCGGTATATATAGTACCGAGTTTCTACAGTGATATGGAAGAAAAGAACTTGAAAACTGATCTGCGATACCTCGTTTTCTTAGGGTGAGATAAAATGTAGTATCCTGTACATTATTTAATGGCGACGCTGTAGTGAATGAATCGAATCCTACCAAGCTGAAATTTATCTCCGTCTTATTTGTTATTTCGTCGCAGCAATTGTTATACCTATATTGGCGTTGCTTGACTTTCGTCGGTTGCTTCTATAAACAAAAAATATTCCACAGAATGCCATGTGGCCCCAGTAGGAGTTCCATTTACCCTTCTATGGATTTTATTATATATATATATATATATATATATATATATATATATATATATATATATATATATATATATATATATATATATTATATATATATATATATATATATATATATATAATATATATATATATATATATATATATATATATATATATATATATATATATATATATATATATATAGGATGGAGCGATATCAAAATTTTAACCGATACCGATACCAATAATTTTAACCACCCGATACCGATATTTTTACTGAACTCATGAAGGTTGAAACAAGATTGAAAATATTCAATGACCATGAAATTTATATTTTTTGATACCTGTAATACACCTAATTATTTTGTAAGTCACATTGCTAAACAAAACTATTGATAGGTCATATAGGATTGCGGCCACCAAGATTTTGCATTTGACTTGCCCTAGTGCATGGTCTATTTTTCTTTATTAATTTCTGCAACATTCGCGGTGTTCAATACAATTTCCATTTTGCTGAACACCACCTCACTTCTTTTAGACCTAACCTCTTATTCTTGACAGAAATTCTGTGCTTGAGCGTTCTGATACCAAACCATTTTCTGTTTCCTCTTACTGTTTCTATTTTCAATTTTCAGGCAAAGTGGTTGTTATGCATACGTGCGCTACGATTTTGTTTACTTTCCTGCCTCTAACCTGAAGTCTTCTAAATTTGTGGCTATGGTTCTCTTGCCATTCTACGTCTAAATTCATTTGTTCTGTTTATTTATCTCTTAATATACTGACTATCATAAATTCTTTGACTTTCTAAACTCCTTTCTCAAAAAAATATCATATTAGGTGATTTCAATGTTCATCGCTTCCAATAACTTTCATCTAGTTTTCATGATACAACCTGAGAACGTGACTTTCAATTCTCCATCCAAAACGACCCTGAGTAGTGGATGTAGCTCCTTACTAGTATTCCTGATTGTCTTGGAGATAAACCCAACATTCTAGACCCTTTTTAACTTCTAATCCTTCTCCTTATACTGTCAAACTCTTATCCTCCCCTATGCCCTTCTGATCCTTTCTTATCCCTGTATCCTCTTCTATCTTTTCAAGTCTTCCGCGTATTTCGAGGAAACGTTTGTGACATTTCGGTGCCCAAGCTGGTCGGACTTTCGGTCGTCCTTTGATTTCCTGTGGAATGATTATCGCTTCCGTGGGAGGGGTCCCTATGCTATAATCTATATTCTATAATCTTTCCCTTCTACTAAACTTTACAAACCTTGATTTAACTCTGCTTATTCTCGTGCTATTTGCCACAGGGATGCTTCTTTCAAGAATTATGTTTTCAAACTTCAGAAAATCTTGCAAAATCTTATCTTGTTCTTTGTAACACCATAAACTCGTTCCTCAATAAAAAATGAAATAATTTTTCTGGATCCTCTTCCTCTCTTTCATGCAGTTTGCAAAAAAATGTCAACTCAGACTTTGCATCTTCCTCTTTCCCTCAAACTAGTATTTTCTTTCAGCACAATTGCCGTTTTACCTTCTTCAAAAACTGAACTTTTTGCTGAGACTTTTGCGACTAATTCAACTTTAGATGATTTCGGAGCTATACCTCCTCCTTTAACCCTCCCCTCACCCCATACTCATTTATGTCTAAAATTATAATTTCTTCTAAAGAAGTCCATTTCTGCTCTCTCTTAGCTTTACACTAAGAAGGCGTACGGTACTAATGATATCCCACCTGTGGTTCTCAAAATTTGTGTTTTTTAGCTTGCACTCTGCTTTGGCAAAATATTTCATCTCTGTCTTTCTATTTCAACCTTTCCTTCTCGCTGGCAACGAGCTCTCATTCAGCATGTGCCAAAAAAAAGGGGGATCACTCCAACCCTTCAGCTACCACCCCATTTCTTCAGCCTCTGTTCTTTCTTAAGTTTTATGTTAAGAGTTGGAAAGATCTCAAATCTTCTAATATTATCTCTGATCGCCGGTATGGCTTTCGTAAAAAAGTTCTACTGGTGATTTTCTTTCTCTTCTCTCTGACTCTTGGTTCTCCTCTCTTCGGCATGTCAGTAAATCTTTTGGTGTAGCTCTAGACATATCGAAAGCCTCCGATAGTCTTGAACAATTCTTTTGATTTTTAAACTTACCTCTTTCGGAATTTATCCTATCCGATTTTCTTTCCGGTCGTTCTATAGCAGCTGTTGTATACTGCCACAGTTCTTTAAATATATTAATAGTGGTGTTCCTCAGAGATCTGTCCTAACTCTAGCTCTTTTTCTAGTCTTCATTAAAGAACTTCTCTGTTACATAATCACGTATCCACTCATATGCTAATGACTCCACCCTTCATTACTCCTTCAAATTTAAAAGACGCCATTCCCATGGGCAGTTAATTGACGTAAGAATGGTGGCTTTGGAGCAAATGACCTCTGTCCTTTCTCGTATTTCAATTTGGGGCAGAGAAAATATGGTTGTTTTTAATGTCTCAAAAATTCAGTTCATCCATCTCTCTACTCGATACAACCTTCCACGCAACTATGACACCTTCGAAAATACACACAACTTAAACCTTAATATTCTCGATGTTTCTTTTTTCGTTTTTTCGTGATCTTTCTTAGAAGGAACACAGTACTTCTCTTTCTAAGTAAGCTTCCAAGAGGTTGGATGTTCTGAGGCACCTTCGTAATTTTTTTCACACCACCTGAGTTGCTTGCTCTGTGTAGGGGTGTTGTTCACCACTTTATGAAGTATCCGTTACACATTTGGGATGGTCCACTCATACAGATTTCCTTGAAAAGGTAGAGTGTAAGGCTTTTCGTCTTAACATACGCTCTTATTGATTCTCTCTAGTCTCTTTCTGCCAGTTGAATTTTTTTTGTGACATTCTCTCTATACTTTCTCTTTTGCAATGGACACTGCTCTTCTGAACTCTTTCGTCGCATACCTCCTCCATTGAGAAAGGCTCGAGCTACACGCTTTTCTACACAGTCTCCTTCTTTCATTGTTCAACTCTCTAACAACAGACCTAATTTTACATGTATTCCACTGGTAGAATCTGGAACACACTCCCTTTATCTATTTTCCCAACTTCCTTCGACTTGCACACTTTCAAACACCGGGTATCAAGACACGTCGGCCATGAACTGGCTATGATTCTGACTTCCCCCTAACTCTGGTGGAATTGGACCATGTTTCCGGTATTTCCCCAACTGTGATGGAGTTTGGTAGAGTTCTGGCCTTTATCATATATATATATATATATATATATATATATATATATATATATATATATATATATATATATATATATATATATATATATATATATATATATATATATATATATATATATATATATATATATATATATATATATATATATATATATATATATATATATATATATATAAACGACAAGACTAGCAAACCGACCCTATAATTATTGCTTACTGCTTGTAACTCCAGGATTAGCAAGGGAAGCCACAGCTCCGAGAAGTATGATCATCTGGAGAGCTTTGAGAAAGTGTTTAGAGATTAGATAGAGAATGTGATAGTCCCACTGAAAGGGTGAAAACCCTATCTGGGAGTTTAAGTAAAAGTCAGGGACTTGCCCTAAACGAACGAGCCGAAAAACATGATCTTTT
>SEYY01009120.1:540000-585000 GCA_009176605.1 Armadillidium nasatum
CGCAACCGTTGGATAAGACCAAATTTTACCGTTTTATTCCTGCATCATGACATTGGTTGATCACATTGTAGTGTCCAGACGCTTCAACGCTTGAACTTCGAAGTCATTGATCAACCACCATACAAACCTGATCTGGCACCCAGTAATTTTTACTTATTTCCAGAATAAAAGAGAGTTCTTGGGAGTGAGATTTAGTTCAGATAATGAGGTGTAGAAAGCGGTGGCAGACTGGTTACGGAAGGTAGATCAAGATTTCTTTTAAACCGGTTTCGAGAAGTGGGCTCAACGTTTGCAGAAATGTTCGAGAAGATTATATAGAAAAAAAATATTACAGAGTTCATTGAAAAAAACCTTTGACCTTCTTTTAGTCTTTGTTTCATTACCTTATCTGCAGTGTATGAGATTTAACGGAAGAACGGGCGTTATTTTTCAGAACACCCTCGTGTATTTTTTATTATATATATATATATATATATATATATATATATATATATATATATATATATATATATATATATATATATATATATATATATATATATATATATATATATATATATATATATATATATATATATCACTTTTGCCAGGGAAAGGTCAGAAGCCTACTAATTTCTAAGAGTTGTGGAAATACCAGAAATCTGGTCGTTAAAAGCCGACATTTACCGATACACGACGTTTGAATGTGCGTAAGTCAAAGGAAGTTGAGAAACTGATAAAGGGAGTGTTTTCCAGACTTTACCAGTTGAGTACATGTAAGACTGACCATAGTGGTTAAGTTTGGAATCAGAGTTGGACAGAGAGAGGATGAAACTGTGAATAAATTTGTGATTGGACTATTAAGAATTTTTTGATGACGATGAAATTGAAAAAGTATATTTAAAAGTTTCCAATATTTTGAAGGATTTAAAAATTTTATCATAAGGAAGAATTGTCTTTTCTTTATTCAAATGGGCAAAAACATGTAATTTTAATATATAATATAGCACAAGGTGTCCCACTCACTCTTGGCCCCGGATATACGCTTATAGATATTAAAGTAGTGGTCATAAGTAAATAAAATTTGTCACGAACAAACATTGGTGTGTGTGAAATTGCGCTGACATCACAACAAATGTTGGAAGTGATTGCTATTAACATCAAGACATTTCTACACACGCTTTTCCATGTTATGGAAGGTTGCCGCCAACAAATTGGGAGTGACAGCGTCAAATGCCCTCCGAATGTTGTTTTTCCGTTGCATGAGAGTACGTAGCTTGATGCGAATGCACTTTCCCTTTCAGCATGCACCATAGGAAGAAATCCAGCGGGGTAAGGTCATGTCAGGTCAAAGTCCCTTGGAAATGACCCGATCTTCAAAAGAAGACTCAATTTTGTACATGCAGACATTGGATGTGTGACAAGCGACGCTTTCCCGCTGGAAATAGCGAGTATAGAGTTCTG
Source organism: Armadillidium nasatum (assembly GCA_009176605.1). Lineage (NCBI taxonomy): Eukaryota > Metazoa > Arthropoda > Malacostraca > Isopoda > Armadillidiidae > Armadillidium > Armadillidium nasatum. The sequence continues at coordinate 541,444 of SEYY01009120.1, forward strand.
CGTCATCCAAATGATTTACAAATTCTTTAAAAATGTCTGTATACAAATTTTTTTTAATTTTGACAAGTACTTTGATATCTATAAGCGTATACCTGGGGACGAAAACGAGTGGGACACCCTGTAGGATCTTCAGAACATTGACTTTAAAAATTTTAATATGTGAGAACATGGACATTCCTGCAAAATTCTAGTAATTTAAATTTAGAGTTCTTAAATTGTGATTCAGAAGCAATCTTTTCTCCAGTTTCTGAGGTAATCCATTTCATCTTGGAGTGTATATTTGGCCATCACTACTAAACAGCCTTTCACTCTCAATAGATGAAAATGAAGCATATATATATATATATATATATATATATATATATATATATATATATATATATATATATATATATATATATATATATATATATATATATATATATATATATATATATATATATATATATATATATATATATATATATATATATATATATATATATATATATATATATATATATATATATATATATATATATATATATATATAATATATATATATATATATATATATATATATATATATATATATATATATATATATATATATATATATATATATATATATATATATATATATATATATATATATATATATATATATATATATATAAAAGCGGCAAAAATAAAATCTCATTCTCCTTGGTATTTGTTCTGTCTCTTTAAGCATTCAGCAAGACCCGCCCCCGCTTTCAACAAAACGTTTTGGGCACTTCAGTAACGCTAACTGGTCTGAGTTGCGGTTGTACTTTTATAATTTCCCATGGAATGATTACTGCTTTCGTAGGAGAGGTCCCTCGGTATGTGTAGAGCGCATAACCGGGGTGATTCTCTCTGGCATGGAGGCGTACATTCCATATTCTTTACCTTCTACTAAACCTAACAAACCTTAGTTTAATTCTGCCTTTTTTTTCTTGTTATTCGCCGCAGGGATGCTGCTTACAGAGATTACCATCGTCTTCAAACTCCACAAACTCACTCAATTCATATTTCATCCCGGAATCGTGCAAAATTTATTCCCAATAACACCAAAAACTCTTTTCGACATAGAAAATGTAATAATCTTACTGATTCCTGTCTCTCTCGACCTTTCTGTCACTGTGCAAAAAACGTCAACTCTAACTTTACTTCTTCCCCTTTCCGTCAACTAGTATCTTCTAACGGCACAACTGCCGTTTTATTTCAACTAAAGCTGAACTCTTCGCTCAAACTTTTGCCTCTAATTCAACCTTAGACGATTCCGGAGCTATTCCTACTCCTTCAACCCCCTCCAACTCATTTATGCCTAAAATTGTGATTTCTTCTAAAGACATCATTTCTGATCACTCTTAGCTTAACACTAAGAAGGCGTACAATCTTGATGGTATCCAGCCTGTAGTTCTCAAAACTTATGCTTCTGAGCTTGCACCCTGCTTTGGTAAACTATTTCGTCTCTCTTTCTACTTCAACCTTCCCTTCTTGCTGGAAACGTGCGCTCACTCAGCCTGTGCCGAAGAAGGGGGGAGGGACACTTCTAAACCTTCCAACTACCGTCACATTTCTTTAACATCCGTACTCTCTTAAAGTTTTCGAATTTGTCCTTAAAAGTAAGTTTTGAAAGCATCTTAATTATTCTTATCTTATTTCTCATCGTCAGTATGGCTTTCGTAAAAAACGCTCTATATACTGGTGGTCTTTCCCTTCTCCCTTCTTCGTTATTTCGGTGAATCTTTTGCTGTCACACTGGACAAATCCAAACCTCTCGATAGAGTCTGGCACAAGCATTAACTTCAAAATTTTCCTGATTTCCTTCCCGGTCGTTTCATAACAGTTGTTGTAGAAGGCCTCCGTTCATCCTTTAAATCTGTTAATAGTGGTGTTCCTCAAGGTTCTATCATATCCCCAATTCATTTTCTATTTTTCATTAATGACTTATTATTTCATCCCCTATCCACTCCTATGATGATGACTCCACCCTTCATTACTCCTTTCAATTTGAGAGATTCCCCTTCTAGCAACAGTTAAAAATCGAAGCAAGGAAGGTGTCTTGGAGCACCTAACCTCTGATCTTTCTTGTATATCAAATTAAGTAAGAGAAAACATGGTCATTTACAATGTTTCAAAAAACTCAGTTTCTTCTCTCTCTACTCGACACAATCTTAAACATAACTATAATATATTCTTCGAAAATACACAACTCAAACCTTAATATTTTGAGTGTTTCTTTTTCTCGTGTTCTTTCTTGGAAAGATCACAACTACTCTTTCTAAACAAACCTCTAAGAGATTGGGTGTTCAGTGGAGTCTTCGTAATTTCTTCTCCCCACCGCCACCCCAGTTGCTTGCTCTTTATAGTGGTGTTTTTCGCCCCTGTATGGAGTGCACCTCACATATCTGAGGTGGTTCCACTCATAGAGCTTTCCTTGAAAAGGTGGAGTCTAGAGCTTTTCGTCTTAATAACTCTGCTCTCATTAATTCTCTCCAATCTCTTTCAGCCCGTCGAATTATTCCGTCATCTCTGTACTACCGTTATTACAATGGTCACTAACCTTCTGAGTTCTCTCGTCGTATACCTCCTCCGTAGACTAGGGCTCATGCGATACTCCTTTCTACACAGTATCATCCTTTTTCTGTCCATTCTCCTTAATCCATATGCTCAATCTTACATTTACTAAATTGTTTTCCCACTTTCCTTTGATATACACCTCCAAATGCTGTATATCGGGATATGTCTGTCTTTAATTTGACCAGATTTCCGATGTTTCCCCAACTCTGGTGGATATATATATATATATATATATATATATATATATATATATATATATATATATATATATATATATATATATATATATATATATATATATATATATATATATATATATATATATATATATATATATATATATAGAGCCAAAAACATTATTGCTTCCCGGAGACGCAAGTATGGCACGATTGGTACCCTTAGATGGGTCTCACCCTCTTTTTTTGCAAGGGGAAAAATTTGGAAAATTGCGACAACAATTTATACTCGACCATCTAATTCTTGAACCAATAAACATTGAAGAAGCAGATGGAGGAATATTTGCCACTACGCTCTCTGGAAAAAATGTGTTCATACAAAGGGATAGCACAGGTAAGGTATAATTTAGGAAGTATTTTGATTATATTTCAAGAATAGTTCAAGATGGTGTTTATTTATGTTAATTTTGCATTTATATTTTTGTATGTAGATTAATTTTCAATAGTTTCATTCTTTTTACAGTATCTAATTGTTACTTTGTTACTGAAAGAGTAACATTTTGTCTTTCGTATTAATATTTCCTCATTATTAACAACCGATTCGACACTCTTGACATTATTATCGAACATTAAAAAAAAATATTTCTAAGGGAATGATAACATTGATATTTGCAACCGCCTTTGCATTAAATTCACACACATATATTCCCAAAGTATGTATGTGAATGGTTTATCACATTCATTCGGAGCTATCCGATATTTCACTTCATGTACGTTTGTTTCAGTTACGTGGAGCCTGAAAGTTTTTACGACTCTTATTAAATGTGGTTTCAAATTTGGCTCCAACCAAAACTTTATGGATTCACTGGGTCCATCCAATCCCGGGATCCACGTCCCCTTTTAATGTTTTAGTTTAGGCCTCATAGAAACCCTACAAACAATGTTCGAAGTTTCGTGAAAACTTAATATAGTAGTATAAAAAAAATTTCAATAATTTTTTAATATTCAATGGAAGATTTTGAATTTTCAGGGTCACTCTACGTGAACAACGTTCGAGTTAAAAAGAGAGTTTCTTTAGCGGACGGGCACGACATCTTTGTACTCGCTTCCCCACTTTTTAACCAAACGGCCAAAATTCGTGATGCCTTCAACGAATACCACAACATTCAGGATGATGCCCCTGTTGGACCACCACTCGACATTCCTAATGGTCCTCACCCCCCTCCAATTCCTTCTGGACCTTCAGTGATCAGGGCTCCAGCCCCACCTAACAGGATAGCCAAACCACCTGCGCCACCAAAAAAGATTATATCTCCTTCCAAGTAATAATAATAATATAATAATAATTTATTTATTTTTTTATTATAAACTATTTTATACTTGAATACGATATTTATAGTCATATATATATATATATATATATATATATATATATATATATATATATATATATATATATATATATATATATATATATATATATATATATATATATATATATATATATATATATATATATATATATAGATATAAAGTTATTAATACACACCACTATATAAATATTTACGAAGTAATTAACCCTGATTTAGACACGAATCTTTTTTTCAGAATTTAGATCATAAAGTGATTATGAATAAAATACTAAAAAATAAAAGAATTAAAACGAGAATAACAAGAACTAAAACCGAAGGAAAAACATTATTACTATTAAAAAACCCGAGCTTTCGACTCCAACATCCGGGAGTCCTTATTCAAGGGAATCGAAAGAAAACTGTAGAAAAACAAATGTTTTAAAATAGAGGCATATTTAGTTGGTTTATCAAATATGTGAAAAAAAGATATCTACTAATAATTTTATGTGTTAAGTATATTTTTATAATATGTATTGTTTTTTAAAATGCTATTTAATAAATTGTCAATTGGAAAATCTCCCTTATCCCTGTTAATATTAGGTACATTCTTAATTAAAAATGATTCCAAAAACTTTCTATTATTTGTAGTAGAGCAAGGAATACACAAATTTATGGTTTTTGCATCTATATAGTGGTTGTGATCCGATCTATGGATATGTAAGGCAGAGTTGGGATCACAGGTGTTTAAGCTATACTGGTGTTGGTATTGTCTACGCTTTAAATCATTGGTTTCACCAAAGTATTAAATAGCATTTTAAAAAACAATACATATTATAAAAATATACTTAACACATAAAATTATTAGTAGATATCTTTTTTTCACATATTTGATAAACCAACTAAATATGCCTCTATTTTGAAACATTTGTCTTTCTACAGTTTTCTTTCGATTCCCTTGAATAAGGACTCCCGGATGTTGGAGTCGAAAGCTCGGATTTTTTAATAGTAATAATGTTTTTCCTTCGGTTTTAGTTCATGTTATTCTCGTTTTAATTCTTTTATTTTTTAGTATTTTATTCATAATCACTTTATGATCTAAATTCTGAAAAAAAGATTCGTGTCTAAATCAGGGTTAATTACTTCGTGTGTATATATATATATATATATATATATATATATATATATATATATATATATATATATATATATATATATATATATATATATATATATATATATATATATATATATATATATATATATATATATATATATATATATATATATATATATATATATATATATATATATATATATATATATATATATATATATCGAGACAATTATTACTAAAAAGCTAGAGGAAAAATTACTACGGAACAATATAACTGTTACATAAAAACTAGTTACAAATTTAAAAAAATGAAGACTTACTTGACTGCTTTTTTTTCATGGCTTAAGCATGGAAGATATTTCCCGAAAATTCTTAGTTTTTTTTTAGTAATATATATATATATATATATATATATATATATATATATATATATATATATATATATATATATATATATATATATATATATATATATATATATATATATATATATATATATCATTAAATCTATTTGATTCATTTATTTTTGTTACCCCTTTCTGAAAAATTTAATATATGCAATTATTCCTCGCTTTATTAACTAATGTTGTAGTTGTAGCGACTGAGGGAATAACAAATGTAGCTATCCAACTTTTATTAAATTTGTAATGGTAAGTAATAAAGCAAAGATAAAGCATTGATATTTCAGGACTCCTTTTGACTATCGCTATAACTACTCATCAATCTCATCATATTTAAAATTTGCTTATTTTAATGTAATTCCTACTTGACTCTTATTTTGAAGCTTTTTTTCGAGTGGTTTATGTTGAGCTCGACCTTTTCCTCTTTCCATAGAATCAGGTGAAATGTTTTCATTTGTAGCTGTACAGATAATTTTCCTTTCGAACTTATGGCTGCTGTCGAGTTATTTGGGCATTTTTTTAATATCAAATTTTGATTTTAACATTTCAAATTTTAGATTAGGGTTACCGTCACGATTATATATATATATATATATATATATATATATATATATATATATATATATATATATATATATATATATATATATATATATATATATATATATATATATATATATATATATATATATATATATATATATATATATATATATATATATATATATGATGGGACGATTAATCGTCATTGTCAATTTTTTGTCGATTAATATTGGCTTATAAATATATCTCTGCTCCACCTCTTTCTATTGAGACTGAGAATGAAATACTGTTTAGTAGTTGGGGTCAAATATATTCTCCAAGACGAAATCGAATTACTCCAGAAACGAGAAAAAAGATGGATTCTGCATCACAAATTAAGAGTTCTAAATTTAAAGTACTAGAATTTTGCATGTCATGTCCATGTATTAAAATTCTTAAAATCAATGTTCTTAACATACTATTATACACGGTGTCCCACTCGCTTTCAGCCCAAGATATCAATTAAAGTAGTAATCATAAACTAATAAAATTTGCAACGAACAAACTGGAGTGTGAGGATATTGCAAACCACAACACGTGTTAGAAATTATCGCTATTTGCATCAGGGCATGCCTGTACACGCTTTTCCATGTTACGGAAGGTTGCTTCCAACATATTGGGAGTCACAGCGTCAATTGCCTGCCGAATGTTGTCTTTCAATTGCATTAGAGTACGTGGCTTCTTGCGATACACTTTCTCTTTCAGCTAATCTCATAGGAAGAAATGCAGCTGGGTGAGGTCAGGCTACCTTGGTGGGAAAAGTCCCTTGGAAATGACAGGATATTAAAAGAAAGACTCAAATTTGAATATACTGACGTTGGACGTGTGGCAGGTAGCGGCATTCTGTTGAAGATAGCCAGTACAGAGTTTCTCGTCTTCCAATTAAATGATTTATCAACTGTTCAAGATATTCATATGACCAGTAGGTCCTACTCTGATGCCTGAAAGCGCATATCTGGCCAATCTGGGGCCGAGAGCGAGTGGAATACCCTGTACTATATATTAAAATAAAAAAAAAGAATAAAAAAAAGTTTAATTCTTCCTAATTATAAAATTGTCAAATTATTAAAATAATAAAAGTTTTTAAAATATACTTTTCCATTTTTATCATCAAAAAAAATTCTTAAGATTCATATATATATATATATATATATATATATATATATATATATATATATATATATATATATATATATATATATATATATATATATATATATATATATATATATATATATATATATATATATATATATATAGTTAAATTACTTTTAGTTTCAAACATTATTGACAATGGTAGCTTTAAATAGTATCTTGTATTTCTAATTAGAAAACGACAAAAAAAAATTTTTTTTTAATTTCAGGTCGAGAAAACAAAAAATGTTACTAAACTGCAGTTACCAAAAGAAAGTAGGTAAAAATAATAAAGTATAAATTAACAATTACCAACTTTCTACATTAATACATGATTTCACGAGTAGTATAAATTGTGAAGAATAATTAAACTAACAAATTTTCTATGTTTAAAAAACCTCATTTTAAAGTATTTTTAATTTTACTACCAACTGACAACTTCCGTACTCTAGTATGTAAAATTAGATCTCTAAATTGTAAAGATTGTAAACTCTTAAAAGGTAGCTTGTTCTGTGGTTTAACCGACGATTATAGGCCTAATTTTTTTTTCTATAACTTTCTTCTAAATGAATATAGAATGTCAAATATTTTTTTAAAATGTCAAATATACATTTTGCTACATGATAATCTTAAAAAACATTTGATTTGAGGAAGTGATTTTCTGAGTCATCTCACTAGTTCAACTCTGCTATAATATTAACAATTTTTCTCAATGTTGTTGAGACTGACGACTCGATCCACCATCTTTGAGGCTTCCATGTAGCACAAAGGGTAAGGTGTCTTCACACGAATTACATAGAAATTGACAACTCTAAGCTTGTTAGGTGTGGTACCTGCCTCTTTCCATCGCCTTCGTTTTGTGGAATACTTTACCATCGTCCATTTTTCGTTCCATGTGTAATCTTACTCACTTTACATCTCACGCCATTGCTCACCTGAAGAATGTAAGGCTTGTTAGCGTCCTCTCTCCCTTCATGAGTAATGGTAGTTTCTATTTATAAGAAAGATATAGATTTTAAAGTCCTGCTGTGAAAATAAAAATGGCAATTTTAAAAATTCTACAACAGCAAGTTTACACTGATTTAGAACATATTTAAAATCTTCCTGAAAATTTCTTTTAAAATTTAATGTATTTACGATCTTCATCTCTTAACTAGTTAGTTATGAATTCATCTCACCGTTAACGTGTCAAACTTCTAAGGAAACGAGAATGTATGTAAACTGTTTAAAACCAATATACTAAATGATAAATAATTTTTTTTAACCTGAAAATAATCTATCCATGCCAATGGTCTTACCAAAGAATTAACTAACAATGAAAAAAAAAATAAAATGAATGTTTATGTAGTTACCATACCAGTCAGAAAATTTTTGTTTTAATGGGAAACCCTCGCTACTAATCAACAACATGTAGCATAATAAAGTTGGCTTCCGCTGATCAAAATTAAGTTCGTCATATTTGAAAGATTTGCTTTGGTCTCAATTATGACTGAGTACTTCTACTTCGTTTTGATCAAATGAACTTTAATAACAATTTTAACATACAGATCACAAAGGTTTTGGAGTTTGATTTATATTCTTCCTTCAAATTTTTAAAAGGGCTTTAACAAGGGATAATCATTAACATAACAAAAACATTAAAGGTTAACATAATATATAGCTTCACACCCTTGAAAAATAATCATATTAACAATATACTAACTTAAGATAGAGTAAGACTTTCACATTTCATAAAAAAAATTGCAAAATTATAATATATATATATATATATATATATATATATATATATATATATATATATATATATATATATATATATATATATATATATATATATATATATATATATATATATATATATATATATATATATATATATATATATATATATATATATATGACTTTGGGTAATAAAACACTAAAAAAAATTAACAAATATTAATTATTAATTTAAAAAATTAAAAATGTACAAAATTGTAAGTATTCGTAAAATGAAAATTATTTTTGTCAAAACAAAATAAAATTAAAAATTATTAAAAAAATCGTTTATCATTTACCATTTCAAGAGTAGGAAAGAAGGGGTTAAAAAAATGTAGGTTTTCAGGTATAATTAGAGTCTAATCTTTATTTGTGGCTCCTCATCCTTAAATAAATTAAACAAAATGGTAAAAACCATCAAATTATTATGGTATCGCCACTTACTGCTTAGATATAATCAACGGCAGCAGAGTTCAATAATAATAAAATACTAAAGTGAATAACCCACCAAAAAATCAACCACCAGTCGAAGAATATTTTTAATATAACCATGCAAGCATGGCTTAAGGTACGGTAGGTTCTGTCTAGTGAGCAAAACAGGGTCAGGAAAGTTAACATTTTCTTTCAATAAATAATTCCTACCATTATTAAAACTAACAAATCAACTCTGAGGTTAATCATCAATTTTTAATATATATATATATATATATATATATATATATATATATATATATATATATATATATATATATATATATATATATATATATATATATATATAAAAATTTATAAATTTATTAACTTACAATAGAGCAATTAATTGATAAGGTCTTTATAAAAACTATATAATTTCACTACTTTATCTATTAATGTACTGCATATAATTTTATCTATTTGAAGTTTTCATTAATACTAGAGAATTTATATTAAATTCGCCCTCATAGGGTTTTATAACTAAAAAAAAATAATCAATGTAGAACTTAACAGTTGGCACACTTTTCACCTTATGAAACCGACATCTTTCGAACTCACTTTTTCAAATATTTTGTCAACACGTTTAGACGTTTTTTCAAATGTAAGTTATTTTGTTTGTTATAAGATTTAATGGCCCGAATTCAAGGCACGAGGTAACTTTTATTTTCAATACTTTCTTACTATGTCCTTTCAATTAACTCTGCCACTCAATAAATAACTCTTATAAGTTTTACATTGTTAATTTATAATTCAGAACCCTTTAAAGACACAGCTTTTGGAAAAAGAAGAAGAAGAAAAAAAAAAAAAAAAATTTGGTATGTCTAAGACTACTTATTCATTTAACCTAATTCCAATTTCTTTCAAATCAAAAGTTAATTACTAGCAAAATTCGGGCACAAGTAATTATATCTTTCAAAGAACTACATAAAAACCACAATAATTGTGTTAAAAAATTTCATCCTACAGCCTATTTGTGTTTTGTTATTGTTAGGCTACAGGATTTATTGTTTTCAAAGATTAGTAGTAAGTTGGCTAATCTAAGATATAGCAAACAGTGTAAGCAAAAGTAACCTTAAAAACATAAGTAAATAGATACAGCTGTAAGCCACATGAGACTATCAAAACAAATCTCATGTCAATCAAAGGATGTAAATGTTGCCATTTACTATGAATGTCTCATGCCAGAATTATAGAAGAAAAAAAAAAGTGCTAAACTAAAAATTTTCAAGTAATTTTTTTAAATTTTCAATATCTTGAATATATTTGGACCTAATAAATTAGTCTCTAAATTTTAAATTTTCAAATTCTCAAGCATTTTTAGGTCATTTGCAATTTTTAAAAATTTCAATCAATTTATGACCATATTGGTTAGCTTCAAATTTAGAAATTTTCATTTCTATACTTCAAATTTTTAGGTTAATAAGGTCAGCTTTAAATTTTCAAGCAATTTTAGCTGAATAGACCTGCTTTATATTTGAAAAATCTCATTTGAATTTGAACCAAATAGGTCGATCTCAAACTTTCAAAGTTTTCAATATTTTTTTGCTGAAAACAGACCAGCTTTATATTTCAAATTTTCTATAAATTATAGCCATATTGGCTATATATTACATTTTCAAAATATTAATTTTTCTGTTGTTTGGCCAGTTTTAATCGAAAGGTTACATATGATGTTCGCCACTTCTGAATAAAAATACTAAAAACTGCAAGCCATACTTTTCAAACTAGGGCCGAAGCCGAAACCCGAACCTCCCACTTATGCTACACCTCTCATGTCTCTCCACAATGTCAAACTAGAGTCAAGCTCAACAGGGTCGCTAGACAGTAGTTAGGGACTGGGAATCTCGTTAATCCATTCATGAGCGTTACTAATTAGATGATGAGGCATTTTTTTTTAAATACTTCCCCCGACAAACAACCTAAACCAACACCGAGGGTAACTATACCCTCTGAACCACAATCTTCACTGGTCAGTGAATATCACCCACCCGAACCTGAGTTATTCCCAGGCGGCTGAAGGCCCAGATCTTAAAATTTACTTTAAGTTGATTTTACTCTTTAATTACTTTAATTTGCACTCTTACTTTAATTCTCTCTTACTTTAAATTCTATTGGCGTGTTATATCCCAGTTAGTTGTATCAGATATATGATTTCATAATATAATAAGATGAGTATTAAGTCCCCTTAATAAAATAACATAAGTAGTTTATAATATAAATAATAATGATATAAGTTTGCGGTCTTTGGTTAGTAATTTAAAATCTGTATAAATTTCATATATAATAAGATGAGTAAATGTCTTAAATAAATAGATAGTATAACATAGTTAATAATATAAATAATAACTTTGTAGTGTTGAATAAAACTTGCCATCAACAATGAGTCGTATAGACCTCCAGCCACTGGATCAAACACCGCTCTAGGGTACTCGATAAATTCACTGACCTTAAAAGTCCATTATGTACATCTTGCTGCGCCACGAGCGGGTGCGTGACGGGCGGGAGTCCTCGCCAGAGAAACGCCCAACCCCTGTCCGCTACATGTAGCAGATGGCGGAGTTTCTATCCCCATCGTCCAGCAGGAGCTCCATGAAACCTGAGGGCCTTGGCAGAGCCCTCCAAGTTCCTTATTTCCATGAGCTTGATGTTACGGATTGGAACGCCTAAGGTTCTTATTAGAGCTAAACTTCGAGGGGACAAGTCGCCCCTCCAGTTCATTACGAGCGCACCTACTGTGATTGATGTAGCATTTGTTGTTGTAGCAACCCAGTTTCTTATGTCTTAATAACGCACCTTTAAGTCGTAGACCGCCCCCATGGCGCCGCCGTAGGCATCCGAACAGATGGTTGTGTCTATGACCCATGTCCTGATTCGCCCTTGTGGCGATCAGGTCGGGTCTCCGGATGCCGCCCTGTGTTGGAATCGTGGAATCTAAAATTGTTATATATCCCACACTTTCAAGTGCAGTTTTAAGAATGTTATTGACGGCATTGTGCCTCTCCACCCTCAGGCGGGAGGTGTGGGCACTCCTGCAAAATATGCCCCAGCGACTCAACTCCTCCGGCATCCCAGATCGCAGAGAATGTTGTTTAGCTCTCTGGGACGCCCTCGGGCTGATCTCTCTCTGGTATTAATCACACCGAGTCTTATTTTTATACATTGCACGTAGGAAGTTCCCTTCATCAGAAGGGTCCCATCTGATATCCAGGAGTGGCAGCCAGGCTGTTTTCTGGACTCCGCCAGCCCCAGGCCGTCACAGAACTCTGTCACCAGTTGTATGCGTTCGAAGAGAAACCTCTTTGAAAAAGTTTGTAACTAGCAAAAATTCTGTTGAAAGTTATCATATCATCGGTCTCACTTTGACATTGGCAAACCCAATCGCAATCCACATTTATAAAAATAAAAAAAAATTTAAACAATAATAAACCAAAATATTGAACTAAAATTAAAATTCAATAAATTTCTAAACTTTTATGTTCTAAAAATATTTTACCAACATATACCGACCAAATCTTCTCTTTTCCCCTAAAAATTGCACTTTTTATTCAGTTAGTATTTCTTGAGACGAATGTACTATATAAGGAATTTGATTATCAATTGAAATATTAAAATTATCTGTAGGTAATCCAGTGTAAACTGTCTCAATAATGCCGTCATCGGAAGAAGAGGCATTCGCCCACGCCGAGGCAATCAAATCCACGTGCTTATTCGAGGGTTTTACCTTAATATCATCACTACACAGACCATTCTTATCAATGTGAGAATCAGTACCCCAGTCTTCGGAATTCCTGAAAGGCAAGAAATATTTAGGGTTTCTATACTTTCAATCAAAAGGAAGGGTTAAACTAACATTTATATTTTTATCAATTTAAACATTTTTCATCTTAATATCTGGATTTAATCAAACTAAGTGGCATTGCCTCATTTCTAATATTACAAGGATATCAATTTATATTCATTCAAGTACCAACACAAAAAAATTTTTATATTATATTAATTTACACAGTTACATATTCAACAATTTGTATACTACTATAACAATATTTCTGGAAATTTAACACCTATTATTTTCATATCTGTAAATACTTTTTTTTAAAATTTAAAACAAATATAAAACTTTAAAACTAAATTTTAAATTTTTGTATCAACTTCAATCTCGCGTATCACAGTACATAATACTTCCCATGTCATATATAACTTATCCATTCTAAAGAAGTCTATTCTTTGAAACATATTTACTCTTGATAAACTCTTGTTTGCCTGTTTATCATTTACCTTTTCAAAACTTCATTCTTAACATAACTCAAAATAACTACCCAATAGTTTTTTTTTCTATTTCTAAACTGTTAATAACACTACCCAGCTTCGAAACTAAACTTTACTTTTTAATCATCTTCTGTAAAATAGTATTTTGTCTAACGATATTCATTTTTGATGCATTCTATTTCACTTTGTGTTAAGAAATATTCATTTAAAAAGTATAATACTTCAAGCGAAATAGCATAATGTCAACATTTCTTTCTTTGTAGCTAATAATGGCAATACATAGGTTGCAACTGATTAAGTAAAGCAAGAGATCTTTTCCCAAACCTTCGGTTCTATCCAAGATGAACCCATATGGACACCTATTTAAAGAAGGAAGAATGTGAAGCAGAAGTAATTTACTCATTTTGACTACGATGTTTCTCACAGAAAGAAAAATTTGCTGAAAGTAATAAAAAATATGCCATCAGAAAATTAATTATTTTGACTGCAAAAAATATTCTCCATGTGTTTAGTAGTTAATTAAAATTAATATTGATAATCTGATTTTAACAGGAATTTGAAAGAAGGAAGCAGTAATTTAATCATGACATTTAAAGTTTTAAAGTCAGTTGTACACCTTGATTTTAATTTACAATTCCATTTTTATTTTTATAATTATTATATTTGAACAGTAAACACAAAAATTATTTTTGAATACGGGTACTTCTCTACTAGTTCTCGCTATTGATCGAGTCTAACATAAATTAACAGAAAATTATTTAATGTATAATTTAGTAAAATTTTAAAGAAACTTGAGACATATTACTAATTTAAATTTAAAACTATAAACGAATTTTTCACTGACTATCACACTACACATTATTATTGTTACATTTTTTGTATCAATTAAGAAAACGTTTACTAAATCTTTCAACAACAACTTTTACTACCTACTTCTCTTGACCGTCTTCTTTCGAAAGTTTTGGTGAGACATACACCTTTCAAGTTTTGTTCATAAATTTTTCCCCAAACTGGAGTTATTTTAGACTCGTATGTTTTTACTTTTCTTGACTTGTTCATTCTTTCTTTAAGTACCTCCTCATTTGTTGCCTTCTCGGTCTGCTAAAATTTAATCAAACGCCTCTGAACATTTCCACTGGCAGTACCCTCCTCTCATCCGGTTTGTAAAAATTAATGTTTTACACATGTACAGTAATGTTGACCAAGTAGCATCTAAAATTTTTCTTTGTATTTGCAGATTTCGCTGTTTGGCCTCAACACTTATCATATTGTATGCATTCCTGGATTTATTTACCCTCATCTTAATTAATTAAACCTTCCAGATACAGATTTTTGTAAAGTTGTTTCACAATGTTTACCTGCATCTTAAGGCTAGCCCTGATTTGGTTTAAATACAATCCATAATTTAGGTTTTTGTTTTATTCAATCCTTTAGTTTCACTTGCTTCATCAGTCAAATCCAGCACACAATTACGTTTTCTCTTCAGAGAAATGGAACATCAGCATATCTCGTGTATTAATATTTTATGCGCTTTTTATTTCCTCCATGTGTCTGACTTCTCATATAAGCTTGCTAAAAGGGTTGTGATATCACACAACCTTGTTAGATATCTCTCTCTATGAACAATCATTTTAATTCATCCTCTACTTTAACAGCTACTTTTGCAGGGTCGTGGAGGCGGAGTTGGAGCTGGTAGCAGAGAACGTAGATCAACAAGATATGTGATGGAACCAGAGCAAAAATATTTTTATTAAATATTTGTTACATTTGCCACTGCAAATGAAAAAAAAAAAAAAGAGGTGCTAGTAATAATTTTTCTTTTTCATTATGCTTCAAACAATTAATGATTTAATAACTATAATGGAGCAGGAATTATAACTGGAAGGAGTTGGAGTCAGAGTTGGGTAATTTTAAAATGATGGAGCTAGTGGAGACAGCAAAAATATTTACCAGATGAAAAGACCTGACCCAATGTCTACAATAAGGGTATTATTACCCACAAATCCTTGCCTTGTAAGTCGAGACTATGTAACACCTTCAAGAAATTTTCTTATATCATTCTACCGAAAACATTTTCATGGTCAACAAAGCAAAAGTAAATGTTTCATTCGACTTTCACAGCCATGTTTGCCAATTTTCTCAGAATAAATATGCCATTACGCGTTCCTTACCACTATTAAGAAATTTTGCATCTAATTTTATTTCTTATTCATGCCTAAGCTATCCGTAAAAGGATTTTTATTACATGGCTAATGATGCAGGATGCTAATGATACAATATTACTGCAATCTAAAGTCTTATACAAATATATGAAAATGAATAATTATCACCACATAGCTGTTAAACATCTCAAAATTATTTCCTAGAGCTAATATTTTTATTATAATTATTATTATTTTAAATATTAGAATTATTTTTCCTATTTTTATTATTATTATTATTTTAATTTTTATGGTCAAAACAAATGAAGCAAAACGAAAGCAAACATATCAACCTGTTGAGTGAATTTTTGAATAACTTATATAAGTATTTAAAAAATCAAATAGTTTACAATTACATAACCACTTTCAAAAATAATAATAATAATAATAATTGATCATAATAATAATAATAATAATAATAATAATAATAATAATAATAATAATAATAATAATAATAGCATAAAATTATTATAAATCCACAGTATTGGGTTTCATATGGAATCCAAGAATTTCCAAAAACTATTTTTTTCCTTCAAATAATAATATAAAACTAATACAAAGGCAATTAGTTAATTTTTATCAGACGCCTTAGTAATCCCAAGTTTGTCACTTAATAAATGGATATCTATAAACATTCTTCAGCTTGTACCAGATAATAGGAAGTTTTTAATACCTCCTGAAGGAATCAATTTAAAATATATCTTACCAAATATCCTGATAAATTAGTACCAACTTACCTGTTTTCATGTTGAAGGACATGCCTCTTAAGTGAATATTTCGTGGAAAATGTCTTCCCACAAATCTTACAAGTGGCCTGAAGTATCTGTGAGTGAACTACTTTCATGTGGTTTCTGTGGACGGCTCTAGTTTTAAATGACGCTCCACATATCTCGCACAAGAAAGAACGAACATTAGAATGAGTTAACTGGAAAAAAAAAAACATTTTTAATAAAAGAAACTTACAAAAATAAAACAAAACCTCATTTTAAATCACATAGTACTACGCCGTCAAAACAAATCACTGACAAGATATTAACTACAAATATGTGCTTTGTACATAATTTCATCTCTTAAATGTACTACAATAAATTTCTCAAGTAAGAGCATAATAAATTTTTAATGTGTCGTCAAATATCTATTATTATTATTATTATTATTATTATTATTATTATTATTATTATTATTATTATTATTATTATTATTATTATTATTATTATTATTACTATTTTTATTATTATTATTATTACCATATGCTCACGAAGATAATTCGCAGATCGAAACACTTTATTGCAGACTTCACACTGAAATCGTGCCTCCGTTTTTGCTTCTCGGGAATGGATGAATTGATGTTGTCTATAACAATATATATATATATATATATATATATATATATATATATATATATATATATATATATATATATATATATATATATATATATATATATATATATAGTTGAGATAGCTTTTTTCCTAGTGAACCTTAATCTAATTAGAAAGATCAAAAGCTGTACCAAGCGTTTCCACATACTCATTTAATACACTGTGAACGTTTCACACCGTATCTCGGTCCGTCTTCAGCACAAACTAAATTTTACAAATTTCTATTTTAAAACAATCTAAATATAAATTCATTAACTATCTATATGATATTTAAAATAATAAAAATTGCAATAAAATTATAAAAAATAAAGTAATAATATTAATCTTAAAATAACAAATAAAAAAAAAAGGCTGGCCTATTTGGGAAAGGATTTGACTATTGAGTGAAAAGAACAATAGAAGAATATTAATCATTTAAAGATGGGCAATGAGTTTTTATATATAAAACTTCAAAAATCCTACGATCTAGAAGGGAGATGAATGTTGTAGAATAGAGAAATTAGTAAAATAAAAAAGGGTTGGTATTCATGGTCTTTTATGGCAGAGTGTACGGGAGAGCAAAGAGAAAGGTCCGTACTAAAGGAAACTCCTCTCTGCTTATTAATCCTCACTTTTAATTGTAGACCAGTTTGGCCTACATACGCCGCATTACAGCTGGCACACTTAAATAAATAAATTAATGAGGATCTGAGAACATTGGGTGAGACCCCTTGTGTCTGAAGAAGCTTTAAATTGAGAAGGAGTTATAATTTATAAGAATGAACTGGCAACTGCTTCAATTATAGTAAGAATATTTCTATTAAGTTGAAGTGTAAGTTATCCTATTATTTTTATATATTTTTTGTTTGAGTACAGTAGGAAAATGAAGGGCGGGTCTGAAGTTATTAGCGAGATACTGGTTAATACTTTTTTTCCACTTGGAACTTTGGGAATAAATTAAAATGGAAAACTATTTTCATAATTTTCATCTCTGTATGAATATATATATATATATATATATATATATATATATATATATATATATATATATATATATATATAATATATATATATATATATATATATATATATATATATATATATATATATATATATATATATATATATATATATATATATATATATACTCACATTAAGATTGTAAAAGGCATGGGGGTGGGGGAATGGAGTAGTAACTTTAATGTAATTCTTTTTTTGCTTATTTTCGTTTGTAAATCTGAAGTGAGTGGTAATATTTAGTTTAATTTAAAAAAAAAAAAGCGATCTGAAAAACAATGGGCTTTTTTCTTGAGGTTTAATTAATCTAATAATTTTTAATAAATATTTAATATTTCCTATTTATTTAAGTATACTGTTCTCATTAAGGTATGTAATATAACTCATCCAACAGCACAACTTTTATTAAGGTCCTTTTTTTTTAATATCTGCCATATTTAATCCTTTTTAGGGGTTATTCAAAATGTCATTAAGAGGTTGCATCCTTTTCATCAATTATCAACCTGGAAACTGGGGGTTTTCAACTGTTTTCCACAGTATATATCTTATACAAATTCAATGCGATTTTAAGCATTAATATCGGGTTAACCTCTTAGTTACTAAACCACTTCAAGGCGTTTTTATACATTCACTGATATGAGAAAAACAGGCATTGTAAAATACTATATTTTAAAATGTATGAAATGTGAATTTCTTCTGTTAAAGATTCACCTTCGACAATGTAAAGATGCGAAAGAACTCCCAGGAATAATAGCCATACCCTCCATCAAAAGGTGCTTAATTAAGGAATGTTATATTAAGCGTATCCTTCACTAGGATTTTGAAATACATTATTTTATTTTACCATCTAGTTCTCGACCAAAATTTTCAATTAATGGGAAAGAGAACTACTCCCAAAATTCTTAGATAATTATCGGTGAATTTACAAATAGTGCAATCATGCTGTTCGATGGTTAATCTTCAAAAATTAAAGTCCTTGCAGAGCTGTGTGACATCTCAACCTTGAAATGTTCTCATAACTGTTTTTAAATCTCTTGAAACATTACAATCTGTTTTACACCTTATAGAGATTTCCGGCCTCAAAAGTAGTCGAAGTTGTTTCTGAGAATATGATTTATATGCACCTACTGGTATATATTGTAATGTTCAAATAATGAGTCAAGTCCTGTTAGTAGTTAATGATAAGAAAATCAGATCACCCTAATATAATGTAAAATGACAGAAAGCCTTTTTTATCTACTCGTATTAACCTTACTTAGGATTTTGCAAAATAGAATTTCCAAAGCAATTATACAGTAATACATATATCAAAGATTATTAGAAAGAGAATATATATATATATAATCATATAATATAGAGGGAGTACTTTGTATTTTACACAAAATGAGAAAAATGTGTTACATATTAGAAAAGTTTAAAAAGTTAGGCACTTGCTCTAAAACATATTTAATTCCTATCAATTATGCTGTAAGATGAATTTTCCTATAGAATGGAGGTTATTTACTGTAGTGTATAGCGCACCCTCACCAATCTGGGCCTTATATAATCATCAAAGCTAATTTAATAGATTGTCTGTAACTTCAGCTATTATTGAACTAAATCATCTACAAATTGTGTCTGTAAAGGGAATTCAAGTTTTGGCACAATAGGGACAACAAAGTTGAATGCAAGATATGAAACATTTTTACTTAATATTTTCCAAGAAAACATCATGCCAATAAACCAAACTTTTTGTTATTATTAGTTTCACTATTTCTCCTTTTTCTATATAATTAAACTGAGACTTTATGTATTTATTCCTTCTCATTACAAAATTATAATTTAAAATAATGAAAATATAATGAGCAATTAAAAATGACAGAAAATAAAAATATTTAAGATAATTAGTTAATAAAGATTCAAACTTGAGGAACTCACCTAAGAGAATCTTGCCTTTTAAAAGCATCTCCGCAGACCTGGCAAGTGAATGGTCGCACATTCTCATGAACATTCTTCACATGACGAATATAATGCATCTTCTTTTTCGTTTTATATTCACACTTTAATAATAATAATAATAATAATAATAATAATAATAATAATAATAATAATAATAATAAAAAGTATCACACGCATACACACACAATTCTTACCACTAAAGGAATTTTTGAAAGCTATGGAGAATATGCAAAAAAGTAATTTTTGCGACTGAAATAATAAATGTATGAATAAAAAAGAATTTTTTTTTTTTATAGAAACGACTGAGAGAGCAGAGTCTGAATTTATGATATAATACTCACAAGTCTCACATTTACTTAGAAATTTTGATAGTTTCTAAAAAAAAAAAATTTATTCATGTTGTTCATTATAAAAATTTATTAATATATTTATTGCTAAAAATTTTTTGGTCCCTATTTGAAAGACATTAGAATAAAAAGTAAAAAAAAAAAATTTAACTTTAATTAAAGTAGATTCAAAACGGAACTCGACTATCAAAGCATTAGAATGTAGAATCATAATTTATATCAGGAGTTCTCAATCGGTGGGCGTACTTCAAGGGGTAGGCGTGCTATCCCTCTCATTAATTTAGGCAAGAAAGATAAAATACAATCATAAAACAACGTTGAAGTTGGGAGTAATTAATTTAATACTTAAATCAATGTAAGTATATATATATATATATATATATATATATATATATATATATATATATATATATATATATATATATATATATATATATATATATATATATATATATATATATATATATATATATATATATATATATATATCATATAGTATGCATAAATGTGTGAGGGAGGCGTGATCTCACACAATAGCATATAAAGGGTAGCAAGGACCTCAAAAGATTGAGAAGCATTGATTTATATTGTTGAATAGTGACATGGTAGGAGCTGAAGACCTCCAAACCATTAGCTAAGCAGACCAAAATTGCTTCAATAAAAGGAACTCGCAAATAAAAAAAATGTAAGAGACAATTTTAAAGATTAATAACAAAGTGTATTTTCTCACCTGGGAACAGGAATAGATGGTTGGATGATGAGAGTCCAAATGTTTTTTATATTCACTCCCATTTCCAGCTTCATGACTACAAATCTCACACCTCAAATTCTTTTCAACTTCATTACCTTTACCCTGTGCATATATATATATATATATATATATATATATATATATATATATATATATATATATATATATATATATATATATATATATATATATATATATATATATATATATATATATATATATATATATATATATATATATATATATATATATATACTGACCGGGGCCCTGGCCCCGGTTAAAAATCAGGGAAAACCGGGTTTGAGGGGACAATCCAACTTCAAAATTTTTTATTTATTTTTTTTTTTTTTCAGCCGATTCTCCTGGAAATTTCAGTGTATATAGCTTTTTTTTTCAGGTGAAGAAAAAGTCCATTTCTAGCGTTTTTCTGGGTCTAATCTCATTTAATTGAAATACAAAAAAAAAAAGTGGTTTATCATACAATTACAGCAGCCATATTTTTATTATACTTACTTTACAGATTTCATTGGGCCTTTGTTTCCTTTCTTTGTGTTTGATTTTCATGTGTTCCTCATAATCAGACACACGTGTAAAATACTCGGCACAGCTTACGCATGAAATTTGAGCATGGCTATCTTCTTTCTGATTAGATTATAAAATTATTATTAAATTCAGTTCTTAAAATTTTATTATTATTATTGCTAGCATTATTACATTACCTGGTATTGTTTTAACCATTAATATTTTTATTACAAAGAGTATTATCTCTATTATTAATACTATTAAATCAGAAAATCTATAGCATTCAAGAATATTAATTCCATTACCGAAATCATCAATACGATCATTATTAATTCTATGTAAAATCGGTGCTGCAATTGTTTTATTGTTCTTACTGTCGTTATTATTATTATTGAAAATTTTATTGAAAATATTATATTACAACTTATCCTATTTCTACTACTTATTATCACAAATATTATTATCACTGTTGTATAACATAAATGATTATTAATATAGTTACCATTATTATTATGATCTTTATTAATATAATTTTTATTATTGTTATTATTATTATTATTATTACTATTATTATTATTTATTCTTATTCTTATTATTATTCTTATTATTATTATTATTATTACAATACTTGAAATAAATATCTTCATTGCTATTATTACTAAAATTGTTATAGCAAACTTCATAATTAACAACTTTGTTATTGTTGCTTGCATGATCAATATATCTAGATTTCCGTTACTCTAGAAGTAACCTATCCTAACATGTAATTATTAAATCTATATGTACTAAACTTTGGGGCTCAAAGGAAATGGAGTGTTTTCCCCTAACAGCCCCTTTTCAGAGAACTGGACATTATTATAATTGTTATTATTACCTATTATTTTTATTATGGTATTTAACAGTATAGGACCTTTTTGTATGTAATTGTTCAAACTTTTAAATGTACTTTTTTCTGAATAAACTGTTCGAATTGAATTATTATTATTATTATTTCGGAGCTGAGAAAGTTAAAAAGGATGTGTATGGAGAGAGTTTTTTATGAAAAGAGTAAATGGAGAAAGCAGATAATAATGAAGACCTTTCAGGGGATTAGAAATATCATAAAAATAGGAAGAAAGAAAGTAGACACTAAAATAAAAAGTTATGAAAATTCAAATTGATGCTAAACCTCAGTCTCTGATTCAAGATTTGTCTAGTACGATTAAGGAAGAATTGTCTAGTATTGTTAAGGATGACGGATGAGAAAAAATTGTATTGGCTAGATATAGACTCTTTTGTCCATTACTTGCATTCACTTTTTCAGATATACTTCAATAAGATGTCATAATAATTCAACAAAACTTAGACCTACTCTAAAGCATGTTCTTAATGATTGCCTTGTTTTGGATGCTAAAGAGAAGGATTACAGCATATTTATTTTTAATATTTTTGGGGGTTTTGGCTTTCGCTTCTAAACTTTCCACTTCCATTATCTACACTATTCTTTTATGACTTTTATAATAATTCTATAAAGGCTGTTGTTGATGGCTGCAGTTCATCCTTTAAAGCTACCAATAGTAATGTCCTAAAGGTTATGTTCTATTCCCTTCTCTCTCTCTCTCTCTCGCTTTTTTCTTTTTTCTTTTTTCTGTTTTTTTTTTTCCTTTTAACCTGCTGTCAGTAACTTATCTTTAACTTTATCACCCTCTCTTTTGTTAACAACTCCACAATTCATTACCCATTTTACTTTGAAAAGTACCCAACTCAAGTAAAAATAGGAAATGCTAGTATTAGGGCTATGGAGCAAATGACTTCTAATCTTTCTCGTACCTTCAAGGGGTAGAGAGAACATGATCATTTTAAATGCGTCAAGAAATTTTTTCCTTGCTATATCTAATCAACATCCTCTTCCACTATACTCTCCAAAAACACCCAACTCATATCTTTATATGTCCTTAAAATTTGTGGTCTTCATGAAGAATCACATTGTTAATGCTTTAAATGCCAATCCCTCCTACAATGAGAAAAGAAATTCAAACTGAAGAAATGAAAATATGTACCATAAGCTTTGAAATGAAAAGAAAAAAAAAAAAAGTTTGCAAAGACCCAATTGTATGATTAGAAGTTACCTTAAATATTTGATAATTATTTTATGGAAATGGTCTCGATTTTCCTCATTATTATTTTATTAAATAAAAATAAATATTGAAAAAGGCTTCTTCTGTTTTTTGTTTTTTTTGGCCCTTTAATTAAAAATGAAAATTGTACAAAACATTCTAGAACTGTTCGAATAAAGAATGAATGACAATGTTTTGTTGCAGTTTTTTCACAATGCTACCATTCATAACTGGACACCTATAGACAGTAGTAGTAGTAGTAGTAGAAATAAAAATAAATAATAATGATAATAATAATGTAACTAAGTATTTATCTACTAATATTTAGGCTTCCACAAAGTAAATAGAACAAAAGTACTAAAATTTATGTTATGCAAGATGTTTGTGAATGGTACGAAAAAAATGTTTTTTAATGGCGTTTTGTGCAGAGAATTAATATTTATTAAATAAAATATAGTACCGTATAAACATTATATACAAAGCTCATAGTCTGTCCACATAAATTTCCAGTTGTCTAAATATATATGGTTT
Organism: Armadillidium nasatum; assembly: GCA_009176605.1. NCBI lineage: Eukaryota > Metazoa > Arthropoda > Malacostraca > Isopoda > Armadillidiidae > Armadillidium > Armadillidium nasatum. The sequence goes on from SEYY01009120.1 coordinate 566,051, forward strand.
TGATATCAGTGTTAATATCTGCCATTTTTTTTTACTGATACTTTTAGAATATGTCAGATACAGATACTAGAATCCATTTCTAATATATGTTATACATATACCCCTATAAGATACATTAAGAAACGTATGAAACTAGAAAGAAAAACAAAATAAATAAAAAATAAATAAATTTAAAAGCAAAATAAAGTCCAAAACTTACCTTTTTGTGGTATTTTAAGTGCTTCAAAAGCAAGCTTTTCTCTTGAGCTCTTAAAGGGACATGATTCACATGAGTATTTTGATGGAATATTCATCAGAGACGTTGTAACACGAATATTACCTCTTGTAGAGGGATAAAGAGTTGAAATGTGATTTGAATTTCGATAGATATTTGACTCTTGAATTCGATGTGAATTAGATACAAATCCAATATCATTTGTTCTAGTATTGAGCTCTACATTATGGGAAGTTTTCTCACATTTTGGTTCAAGTTTACATTTATTGGTGTCTTTGAGAAGGAAATTATTATTGGCTCTGCAAATGGACGCTTCTTCCAATTTTGGTATTTCATATTCAAAATTTTTTGATGGAGCAGCAACTTCAGGAAAGTTAAATTTTATCCTCAAATCTTCTTCCTCCTCTTTTAAATATGAAGATAAAAATTTCTGGAAAAAAAAATTATATATATATATATATATATATATATATATATATATATATATATATATATATATATATATATATATATATATATATATATATATATATATATATATATATATATATATATATATATATATATATATATATATATATATCCTTTTTTTTTTTTTTTTTTACCTTCTCACCCCCTGACCACCCATGTTGAGGCGGCCACACTTCGCTAATGAAGCTTCCTGCCGCAGTCGGTCTCGTCCAGAGATCCTTCAAAGAAGTGATGCCCCAGAAGATTTTGGGGCGAGAGTTGGAAGGACAGCGTAATAGAAAGTGTTTCACGGTCTCCGGGGCCATTCCGCATCTAGTACAGGTGGGAGATGCTGCCTGGTTTATTTTGAATTTGTGTTTGTAATGTTGTAGGTTTGGGTGGTGCCCGCATCTCAATCTTGCAAGTGAGGTTTGTAAGTGTCTTGGGAGGTTGTTGAAGTCGGGGTTTATTTCGGGGGGGGTTCGTTTAAGGATGTTGTTTGGAGGTCTGTTGATCAAGTATGAATGTGTTAGTTGAGTGTGTATATGTTTGGTTGTTGTGGTATTGGGGGGAGGAGGGGGGATGTGATTTAGGATCTGTTTGTAAAAGGCGCCGGTGGACGATGGAGGGTGTGTTAGTCTCTGTGGGGTAGGTTGGAGGAGAGTATTGTGACATGGGTGTGTGGGTAGACGTGTTTTTGCGTAAAATTGGGTGCCTATCATTTCGAGGTGATTCCTTATAGGTAGTATCTTTGGTTTCGTTATGTAGGTGTTGTTGAGGGGTTGTGCGTGTGCAGCCGGTGATGGTGCGAAGGGCTTTATTTTGCGTTATTTGGAGTGTCGTTTAAGTTTTTGTCGGAGAGCAGAGGGTGCCAGACAGGGGAGGCGTAGTTAATGGTGGGGCGTATAAATTGTTTGTAGATTGCAATTGAGGTTTGTATGTTGTTGTTTATGTCTGTGTTGGCCACTGTTTTGAGGATGTTGAGTTTTCTGTTTGCGGCTGAGGTGGTATTTTGAATGTGCTTGGAGAAAGTGAGGTGAGAGTGTCAAATGTTAGGCCGAGAATTTTTGGGGTTTTGTTGAGGGGTATGGGGGTGTTGTTTAGTAGGACTTGTGGGTGGGTGTTGGATATGTGTTTGTCTGTTGTTATAAGGGTTATGGAGGATTTGTTTGGGGATGCCGTCATCCTGTTTTCTGCTAGCCAAGTTTGGAGTTGTGTTATGTAGTCTTGTGTGAGAGATGTTGCGGTGGTGAGGTTTTTTGTGAGTGGTGGTAATAGTTATGTCGTCGGCGTATGATATTATGCGGGTGAAAGTTGTTTGGGGTTGAGGGAGGTCTGCTGTGTACAGGTTGAATAGAGTGGGGGAGAGTATGGCTCCTTGCGGAACTCCGTTCTTAAGTTGATGGTACGTGATTTATGGCCGTTTTGTTGTATTTGGGCGGTTCTTCCTGATAGGAAGTTGGTTAGCCATTTCTTAGTGTTTGTTGGGATGTTGGATTGGAGGATTTTATGGATAAGATTATGTTTCGGGACAGTATCGAAGGCTTTGTTTATGTCAATTGCTATTAGTATAGTTTTGTGATAAGGCTTATGGTTTAGTCCGTTTATTATAGGTTGGATGATGTTGGTAAGTGCAGTGGTGGTGGAGTGGTTGGGTTTGAACCCGTGTTGGAAGTTTTGTTGTGGGATGAATTGGAGGATAGAATTTAGGATTAGTTTTTCAAGAAGTTTTGAGATGGTGGATAATAGGGAGATTGGGCGGTAGGAGGAGGGGTTTGAAGGGTCTTTGCCAGGTTTTAGTTTAGGGATGATTAATGCTTTTTTCCATTGGGGGGGATATAGTTGAGTTGGATGGATTTGTTGAAGATGGAGGTTATGTATGTGATTGTGTTGGTTGGATAGGTGTTTTAGGTGAATATTTGATATGTTGTCTGGTCCTGTTGCTGGAGAGTTTTTGATAGTTTTAATGGTGTTTTGAGTGATTTGTGGGTGTGATGGCGTTTAAGTTGTTTTGGTTGTTGCGTAGCTTTTTCAGTTTTCTTATTATTTTCCTGTTTTGTGGGTGGGTAGGTAAGCTACTTTGCTTAGCGAAGTGTGTGGCCAGTAGGTTGATGTGTTGTTTGGGAGTTAATGGGGTTTGTGTAGTGGGATTGGTTGGAGTTTCGTGAGTGTGAAGTGGGTTGTTTTTTGCGTTGTGGATTGTGTGGATTGTTTTCCAGACTCTTTTGCTGTTTGTGTTGTCCAAGTTTTTGATGAGGAAGTTTTGGTAGTTGTTGGTTGTGTGAGTTTTTATTTGGGTCGATATTTGATTGTTTAGTGTTTCTATTTGTGTTTTGGTGAGTTGTGTGGGGTTGTTTTGGCGTTTTAGTGCGTTCCTTTGTTTTATGAGAGAAGTGATTTCGGGGGAGAGGTTAGGTTTGTATTTTTTAATGTGGCCTTTAGGGATGTAGATGTTGGCTGCTTTCTGGATTGTGTGGGTGAGATGTTGAATAGCTGATTTGAGGGAGGATATGTTTGTAATTTCGTTTGTTGTGAGGTTTTCGTCTATGTAATTGGAGAAACCGGTCCAGTCTGCTTTTTTGTAGTTGGTAAATGTAGTTTTAGATTTGTGAGTGGGTTTGTTTTTGATGTGGTATTTTATAATTATTGGTATGTGGTCGGAGTTTAGATCGGTTTCGGTGGTCCAGTGTAGAAGAGGGTGAATGTTTGAGGAGCAAAAGGTGATGTCTGGTGATGTGGGGGATTGGTTGGATTGCGGGGGGGATTCTGGTATGGAGGTTTTTGTTAAGTATGTTGAGATGTTCCAAGTGTTCGATGATGTGTGTTCCTCTTTGGTCGGAGGCTTGGTTTTTGTACCAGGTCGGGTGGTGGGCATTGAAGTCTCCGCATAATAGGAGATTAGGGAGGTTTGTTATTGTAGTAAGGTTAGGTAAGTAGTTTGATGGACAGTGTATATATATATATATATATATATATATATATATATATATATTATATTATAATATATATATATATATATATATATATATATATATATATATATATATATATGTGTGTGTGATGGAACGATTAATCGCCATCGGCAAGATCGGCAAGTTTTTCAATTGTCATCGTCAATTTTCTGCAATTAATTTACATATATTGGTTAATAAATATTTCTCTGATTCACCTTCTTCTACTGAGGGTAAGAGGCTTTTTAGCAGAAGGGGTCAAATATACACTTCAAGATGAAATAAAATTACCACAGAAACTGGAGAAAAGATTGCTTCTGCATCACAATTTAACAGGGTTGACAAAAAAAAAAAAAAAAAAAAAAATATATATATATATATATTATATATTATATATATATATATATTATATATATATATATATATATATATAATATATATATATATATATATATATATATATATATATATATATATATATATATATTTAAAAGTAAAATTAATGCTGGGGAGCAATATAAACAATTCTTCCTTATAGGTATAAAATGGTAATAAATATAAAAATAATGGTAAATATAGAAGTGATATAAATAAGTAATAACAGTGATTACAAAAATAAAGTGTTAAAATTTCCCCTTACACTTGCAGAGTATGATGCCCTAAAAGAGTTAGTCCCCTATAAATTTAATGTAAGAGGACCCCCAATAAATATAAAAAGCCGAAGTATCTCTATGTCATGACAAAGCTAAAGTGGAGATAGGCAGGTTAGTTAATGCTGGGGTCTTATCTCCTTCACATTCACCATGGGGTTTTCCAATCACCATTCTGCCAAAACCTTCAGGTGGAGTTCACATTGTAGCTGACCTGAGGCTTCTTAACAAAAGAGCAGTTCGTGACAATTTTAGTCTCCCAAATTTAGGGGACTTTTCAAATATACTTTCTGGTGCTAAAGTGTTTTCTGTCCTTGATCTCAAGAAGGCCTTTCTATAATTTGAAAGTTCACCCAGATTGTAGAAAGTTTTTAACAATTAATACTCCATATGGTAGTTTTTCTTATAACAGTATAGTTGAAGGTTTTCATTCTAGTCCCACAAGTTTCACTAAATATATCTCTTAATTCTTTCTCATATTCCTAATATTTTCATCTATATTGATGACATTCTAATTGCTACTCCAACTCATGAAGAGCATCTAAAAGTCTTAGAAATGGTATTTGATAGGCTAAATTATTTTAATTTAAAACTAAGTGCTGATAAGTGCCAAATTGGCCAACCAAAGGTTACATATCTTGGTTTTGATGTGTCGGAAGGTTTTATGCTTCCTAGTGAATGATAAAATTCTTTCTATATTAAACATTCCAAAACCTAAGACTATTAAAGATCTACATTCTTTCTTAGGAAGTATAAACTATTTCTGATCTTCACTTCCTGGAATTTCTAATAAAATTTCTCCTCTTCTTTCATTTCTAAAAGGTGCACCATACTCACAACGTAGAGTAAAATGGAATCCTGAGGCTGAAGAATCATTCAATCTAGCAAAACTAACTCTGAAAAATGAATTGTTGCATCACTCTGTCTATACTATATTACAAGTGACACTGCTCTTCTGAACTCTCTCATCGTATATTTCCTCCAATGAGAATGGCATGTGCTACACAAGCTCATACTTTTTTTCAGTTCAACCTTCTAACCTCGGATTTAACTGCTATGCTCAATCTTAAATGTACTCAACTGGTAAAATCTTGAAGACACTCCTTTTCTGTTTTTCCAACTTCCTTTGACTTGTACGTTTTCAAATGCTGTGTATCGACTTGACCAGGTTTCCAGTAGTTCTTCAACATTGATATAAATTGGTAGGGCTCTGACTAGGGACAGACAGAGGCTGGAATTTTGCTGGGGCCGGGGACGAGCCCGGGGTCTCCCAAATTTGGCCAGGGTTGCCAAAAATTTGTAAAGAGGTCAAAAGCACTGAAATTTTTGGTTAAGAAAATTAGATATAAATTTAACTGAGGTTTACTTAATTATAAGGAGTAGAATAGCCAACATCCACTTAAATTAATGATTATATACATTTTCTCCCAAAAAATTTCAGAAAATTACAGATTTTGTATAATAAAAGTTTTAAAAAAGTAAAAAAAATGGAATTTTTTTTTTTTTATGATTCACAACAGTGATTCAACAGGTATACCTAGGTAAGACCCGAAGGTAAAGTTTGAAAAAATGTAAGATATAAAATTATCAAAATAACCTGTATTTATACATATCATTGCTATTTTACTGCTGTGTAACAAACATATCACTTAGCTTCGTTTTTTCAAAATTATTATTTTGTTTATACTTTCAGTGACTATGGTTAAAAGATCACCTTCAGCAGTATGGGAGTACTTTACAACGTTTTAGTATAGGGTCAAAATTGATAAATATAAAGAACAGTCAGAAAATTTAGAGCATTTCCAGGTGTCCCAAGTAAAAAATTTTCAACCAATCTTTATGGGAGCATCTAAAATCAAAACACAAAGATGAACATTCACTAGCTGAAGAGGAGCGGTCAAAAGAAACAGAAAAGAAAAATGGAAATATTGAAAAAACAGGAAGAAATATCTTAATTTTCTTATATTTGTTCGATTTAATCCATCATTGAGTATAATTTGGCATTTTAACCCTGGCAGGCAAACCACGATTTTCCTTGATTTTTTAGCTGGGGCAGGGGCGAGGGTCCTGGTCGGTCCATAGCTCTGACCTTTGTCCACTAGAGGATATATATATATATATATATATATATATATATATATATATATATATATATATATATATATATATATATATATATATATATATATATATATATATATATATATATATAATATTAGAATAATTAATTTTTATTATTATTATTATTATTATTATTATTATTATTATTATTATTATTATTATTATTATTATTATTATTACTACTACTACTACTACTACTAATAATAATAATAATAATAATAATAATAATAATAACAACAATAATAAAATTTAAAATGTGACAAACTTCAGTCAAACCCAATACCACAGAATTTACCGATACTTGCTGATACTGATACTTGACTCCATCTTATATATATATATATATATATATATATATATATATATATATATATATATATATATATATATATATATATATATATATATATATATATATATATATATATATATATATATATATATATGGTCATTCTAAAAGAAATTGCTGAATTTAAATTACCTGGGATATTAAAATTGCTTTTAAAGACCCAATTAAAGTTGTGAGGCCATTCTCAGTTTCAAAAACTTGAAGTGTTTCTTTGCAACCATCAATTACGGCTTTTAGATTTAAATATATATCTGCCTTCTCTTTTAAATATTGTCTCACATCTTCTTTCAATATTGCTTGAACGGATTCAAACACACTACCCTGAAAATTATAAAATATCAGTACTGTTTAAAATGTATTATTTTATTATTTGATTATTCCAAAATAATAACTTGAAATATCACACAAGTTACCAGAATCATATCAATAAGAAGAAAAAATAAATAATTAAATGGCATTTGTATTTGTAAATTTTAAAACAATTTTTAAAAATTCTTAAACAATAATCAAAGTATTTTTTTAAATTATTAATTATTTGCAAGAGGAATTATTTAGATATTAATTAACTAGTTATTAATTTATCCTTTAATTACACTTCCCACAGTTTAACCTTTTTTTTTTTTTTGTAATTCTTATTTTTTTAAATATAAAATTATTTTTAAAAGTTGGAAGGTCTTAATACTTTTAGTATCTTTCACAGAATAATGCGAACTGAGTGAATTGAAAATTGTTCAAGAATATAAGGACTGAAAATTAAATCAAAATATTGTAAATCTGAGTATTCATTTCAGAATGAATATATGAAAGGAGTTTTAAGTTTAAAAACTTTTCCTTACATTAATTTTATTCCAATACCTTTCAATTTTTTGAATGGTGAATAAAATATAAAACTATAAAAAATAAATAAAAAAAAAAAAGGTAAGAAAACCTTAAAAATCCTATACTGCATCCTGTAAACCTAAATATGTGTTTGTATTTTATCTTTACTGATAAAGAATTTCATGGTAAAGTAATATTCCTGAGTTAATGAAGATCTCTGAATGTTCTAAGTTTATTAATGATGGTATAAATTGTTTTGTCATTAGAATTTTTAAAAATAGGAAACAGTACTAAGTAACATGGGTTTACTAAAAATGTACCATCTCAAGTTCTCAGTAAAAGCATACAATATGTACTAAAGTAAAAATACTAAACAATGCTAAAACGAGTTACTAATCCCTACAGTTAAAATTTTGCAATAATTTTCTTTTAAGCCACAACCACAGCAAATGGCAAGACTATTCAAGAAGATAAGATAAAATTAATGCAAATTATTTTAGTAAAAAAAAATAATAATTCAAATTAAAATAAAACATTTTAAAATTAAAATTTTATACAATAAAAAAAAATTAAAAAACATGTTGTAATGCCTAAATAACCCACATTTTCATCTAACTTTTTAAAAATTGCAAGCAGACTAGTTATCACATTTTGAGGTAAAGAATTCCAAAAATAACTACTCCGAAATTGAAAAAGCATTCTCTCAAATCCGTACCATTACAAGATGCCTGCTTTCGTTTTTCCCATTGTAATATAGTATATTCTAGTTTATAAATTAAAGTCTAGTAAGAAAAACTTACAGTACTCTTTTCAACATTGCAAAATATGAAAAATTGTATAAACTTGAATCATATCTTATAAACTTTTCCACAGAAGGCATGCCAAGTTCTTTCAATTTCAAACCTCATAACTAATTTTTAATATCATATACTTACCTCAACTCAGATATCCTAAAAATTTTATTAAATAATATAGCTTCAAGAACCTTGAGCTAACCAATATCCAAAAAGTTTGTTAATAATATGGTAAAATTGACTTAATACCAAGAAAAGGGTAAGAAAGAATATGAAGTCTCAATCATCCTAATTTTCATCTACTTGGATGAATTATTATAAATACCATCCACCAAAAAAAATGTTATGCACTCTGTATTACAACAAGAATCATTTTACTGATTATTAGATATTAATGCTAAAATTAAAAATATCTGAAAATTTGGAAAAATCTTAGTACTTACCATAATAAAAAAAAATAGAATGTCAACTTCTCTTGATAATATAAAACATAGAGTATCCTAGCTGAAATGATAAAAAGCTATTAAAATATTAATAATATTTAAGTTGTGGGGAAATACCAGTCTGTTTTCATGTGTTAATATCTTCAGAAACCTTTGCAATTAATTTACTCAAATACTTTTTTCCTTTATAACTTATACTTTTTTCGTTTATAAAAACCAAAGTTCTCCATTTAATATAAAAAAAACTGCTACACCTAAAGTCCTAAATTGATAATTACAGTCATCAGGTAGTCTATAGCTCCCTTACATACCTTGCAATATTAGAAATTTGAAGAAGATCCCATTCAATCAAGAATAAAAAACTACTGCTCAGTATCCAACTATTTTTAATTGTAATTGTAACACCAATCACAATTCAAAACAACATGGCCAGCAAGTTCAACCAAATTCATTTCTGCTCTTTGATTGTATTATCTTTATATATTTGATTGGATTTATCCATCAAAATACCTCTTTCCCTCTCATAAAAAAAAAAAAAAAAAAAAAAAAAACTACTTGAAAGTTTCTGATGAGATTCCAGCCAATATTGAAAAATTAATCAATGACCTATCCCTACTCATATCACCATTACAATACCTACTTCCAGTGGCCAAAATTCAACTATGTTCTGGTCTGAAATCATCACAATTAGGCCATGAAGGAGAAAGATAATTTTAATATGAGTACTGGCAGGTGTCCACTAAGACTTATATGACCAATTTTCAATAAAATATCTTCAACATCTTATTGTAAATATCAATCAGTGTTAATATTGTTATCTAAAAGTTTCAAAAGAAATGGAAAAAGAAATTCATAAATTCTTCTTCAATATCTTTTTATATTTAATTTTAAAAACTATCTCAACTATTTTATTCATATAAAAATGAATTACTGTATCTTTATTAGAAATAACTAATTATATTCAAAATTAACTAAGACAATTTCCATTAATGCTTTTGGTACATGATTTATTTTTCATAGTTATCTCAAAATAAGAAGTAAAAACAGACACATCACTTGAAGGATATTGTAAAGGAATTTAGTTTCTTCAGTACACTTTATTGCATTTGAATAAAAAAAAATTTAAATAGGTTATGCAATTGTTTCATATTCTTTTATTAAGGTAGATATAAAACTGTTTAAGGATAAAACAGGTATGGTAATTTAATAAATTTTAGACATTATACTTAATGTCTTACACTGAAGATATAAAGAAAGTACAACATATTTCATTAATAATGACTTAACTGAAGAAGAATGGAGAACCAAAATCTATATGTGATCCTTCATATTAAACAAAAATATCTAAATTTATAAAACTCCAATTCCATAAATAAAGCTTCTGAAGTCAATTTCCCTTTGAATAAAACTGAAATATATATGATTCAATGATCCTTTGAAGGGTTTCACAAAGTCCCAAGATATGCTTCTCATAATTTAATTTTGTTGTAAATTAGTAGTCGGTAAGTCTTTCCCAGCCAGAGAAATTTCATCCAGTGAAAGACCATAAAACAAATATCAAAGGAATTATTTAATTTCTAATTATTACAAAGAGCACAAAAGGTATTCAGTTATTTGTAAAGCTCATTAATTTATAATTAAAATTCCAAGACTTTGTCCACATCTAATGAGAAGAATGTTCTATGTTTAAGTACTTACACCATAAGTAAGACTGATGACATTACACATTATGCAATGTCCTCTGAATGAGATAATTATTAAATTATTTAATTTCCAATTATTACAAAGAGCACAAAAGGTATTCAGTTATTTGTAAAGCTCATTAATTTATAATTAAAATTCCAAGACTTTGTCCACATCTAATGAGAAGAATGTTCTATGTTTAAGTACTTACACCATAAGTAAGACTGATGACATTACACATTATGCAATGTCCTCTGAATGAGATAATTCGAGTTTGACCCAATGATGATCTATCCTTCCGGAAACTCCTTTTGTCATTATTGATTACTTTTCAATAGTTTCCATGAACTGATAGGGAAAATTTAATATATAAATTACTCACAAACTCCTGTATCCATTTTAGTTTAGAAAAATTAGTAGGAAATTTGTAGCATAAAGCACATGATAGCATTGCAGACTTATGTGGTAATGACTCGAAGTTTAACACTTAAAAAGAAGCAAACCCTCTAGAGAGGTTCCTCTCCACAATAATGGACAAAACCCTATAATATAAGGGCTTTATATAAATAGAAACCATTTCTACCTCCAAATATTTGCCATTCACGGTAATATAAGGGTTAAGGATAATAAAACCTATCTGTTTGGAATTGCTGTTTATAAATATATAAAAATGCACCAAAATAGTATAATTGACACCATTTGTGGGTTGGGGTCACAGGAAAGAACCCAAATAAACATGTTTATGAAATATTCATTTGTGTTATCTCCCACCCCATGAGTGGAGGAGTATCACTTTTCCAGCACATACTGATATATTGCAATAACTGACAATAAAAACAGATAAAGGTTTATAAATAATATTTATTCCCTTACACTCTAGACATAAAAAATGTATATTTTAATAATCTACATTAAAAACTCTCAGAAAAGTACATTAAAATAAAATTATCAAAAAATTAAATATATACATTCATGATATCAGGTTTTACATCAATGATATATTGATATTGATATATCAATATTCGAAATATCAGTATATTGAAATTTAATATATCAATATATGTTTGTGTGCTATGCGTTTGGATGTATGACCAATGAACATTCGTCTACCAAGGTTATACCCCCAAACCTCCAGACCCATGAATTGTGGGAAGTTTACTTTCACTGTATATAATAGTTATCAAATATTGATATATCAATATATCAATATTATAAATGTATTATTGATGTGAGACTTAATTTTATTCATTAATATTTGATTTTTGGTAATTTAACAGTGTTTCTATTCACTTTTCTAAAACTTCATAGGTAAAATTCAGGTGAATTCGTAATTAAACGAGAAATTTAATTTACTCCAAAATAAAGCAGTTAAGAAAAACACCAAAGAGGCTAAATAACTAGTATAAGCACAAAAATTAAAAATAGAAACTGGCTATTTTACTCACAAATTTCGGAAAATTAGATTATGGCGGCAGAGCCTTGCAATAATAATAGACAAGAGAAACCATGAACGATATTACAACCGTTCAATAGTAATTCCAAAAATCTTGAAGTGTTGATTCTAGAATTAATTAATTGACTGAATAAAAGAAACTCATCTTTGGAAGATATAATACCGATAGCTGAATGTTTCTAGTTATTACGTTTTGATTTGAAAGAAATTGGAATTAGTTTTTTTTTTTTTTGTTTCTGAGAGCGGACCTCACCAACTAGGGCATATGCCGTCCCTCCAGGCAGACAAAATACTGCCCTTCAGGCCTCCACCAGTTTAGAGCGAACGATCCGTTCGCTCCAAGAGCTGGTGAAGCTCTCTTTAAATGAAATAGTGACCTTGGACTTATCATATGAATTTTGTTCCAAAGATGTTAGTCTTTGAAGGGTTCTGGATTATTATTTAGCATTTAGAACTTAAAAGACTTATTTACTGTGTAGTAGATAATTTAAAGGATATAGTAAGAAAGTTTTAAAAATAAAAATTACCCCTTACCATGAATTTTTTACTTTGAAATATAAAACTAACAAAATAACTTACATTTTTAAAGAAACGTTTATAATACGACTTACAGCTGAATATAGCTAGCTATTACGTTTTTATCTGAAAAAAAAGGAATTAGTTTAAATGTAATAATAATCTTGGACTTACCATATACGGTTTTGCTAAGAATTGTTCTCTTTGAAGAATTCTGAATTATATATTAAAAATTAGAACTTATTAGAGGTATATTTTGAGAAAAAGAGTCAATTGAAAAGATATAGTAAGAAAGAGGTGAAAATAAAAATTACTTCATACCTTCGAATTCAGAACTTTGAAGTCTTATAGTGAACAAACGAAAAAATTTACATTTTCCTAAGACGTCTAGGCTTGTTGGGTGTCTGAATGAGGACTATATCTCCAATTTTTATTTTGTTGGTCCATTATGACTGGTACAGACTTCTGCTTAACTGTCGTAAATTTAAAATATAAGACTCATAACATAATTTTCTAAAGGTTTCTAAAACTTTTCCTTGAGTACTTAGAGTTATGGATAAGTCTTTATGCGAAGGAGGAAGTTGTTTCCATATGGGTAAGGAACATCATGAAAATGTGGTTTGAATTGCCATAATGTTTTAAGAAGTAATTTGGAGCAATGATTCTTAATTCATTTTCTGATGACCACCTAATGTAAAAGATCTTGAATAACAATATTAATAATATCTGAACTCGCTGTTAACAACTAATTGTAAGTTAAGGTTGCTTTACCTATAGTTTCATAAAGACATCCCTTAACCATTCAGACCATTCTTTTTCAAACCGAGCATACCCAACTATTGTAGAGAGGAAATTTTATAATGTTTGATGTTGCTGATGCACATATGTTCAGAGAACATTTCTGAAGACAATGATTCTAACAGTATATCTCCACCTTGTTTGAAAGTTCAGGTATTATCAGAATACAGACTGGAAGGTATTCCATATACATATTTGTGAAATGTAAAAATTATAAAAAACAAAACAAAGTTAAAATAAAAGAACAGTTTCCGATTCCCTTCACCCATATTTAATTTTTCTTTGTCTTTAAAATTTAAAATTTTGTAAGGAAAACTCTCCAATTGATATTCTAACTCTTTCCTTTGATTCTTGGTCATCTACTCCTCGGCATTTCGGTGAAGCTATTGCTCTGGAACTAGACTTATCATGTAAAAACCTTCGATAAAGTTTGGCATAAAAACTTAATTTCTAAGCGTTCCTCTTTCGGTATATATCCTTCTCTCTGATTTCTTTTATTGCCGTTCTTTATCAGCAGTTGAAGAAGGAAACTGTTCAACCATTAAATGTATTAATAGTGATGATTATCAGGATTCTGTTATATTGACATCTCCTTTTCTTCTTTTTATCAATGACCTTCTATTTATTATATTACATAACCTCTACATTATTAGGATAACGATTCATTACTTAATTGCTCCATTCATTCAACTTCAAATAACTACTGTTTGGAGGAGGGTCTTGGGGAAAATAACATCTGATCTTTCACGCATTTCTAATTGGGCAGAGAAGAAATGACAGTTTTTAAAGTCTCAGTAACAGTTTTTGATTTATCTACTCTAAATAATCTTTCGCACAATTATAATATCTTCTTTGAAAACACGCACCTCAAGTCTTCTTCTCTTCTTAATATTCTTGGTGTTTCTGGTGACATTTTGGAAGGATTACATACTTTTCACAAACAAAGCTTTCAAGAAATTAAGTGCTGTAAGGAGTCTTCAGAACTTTTTCACACAATCTCAGTTTGTTTTTGTCCTTACAGGGTAGCACTGGATTTCTATGTCGGTCCCACTCACAAAAACCATTATTGAACGGGTGGAATCGAAGCCTTTTCGTCTTATTAACTCTCTTACTCTACTGACTTTCTCTAATCTATTTCCTGCTGCCAAACTTCCGCATCCTTCTTCTTAGATCATTGATATTCCAACGTACACCGTTCTTTCGAACTTTCTAATCGTACACCTTCTCTACTAAGGAAGGAGAGCTGGTGCGACTTGTCAATCTATACTTCTACAGAGTCTCACTATATCTCTGTCCAATTCTCTGACTTCAGACTTAATGCAATGCTCATTCTTATATGTGCACTACTTGTGAAGTACTTCTATATTTTTCACTTCTTATAATTTAAACATTTTCAAAGTGAATATATTCACGTCGGCCTTTAATTATATGACCTCTATTCTGATCTGTCCGTCGCTGGTAGATTTCATGTAGGCCAGGAAATTAAGTACTCACCAGAATGCACATATATATATATATATATATATATATATATATATATATATATATATATATATATATATATATATATATATATATATATATATATATATATATATATATATATATATATATATATATATATATATATATATATATATATATATATATATATATATATATATATATATATATATATATATATATATATATATATATATATATCCGAATTTGGGTCTTCGACTACCATGACAAAAAATGTCCCTCTTTTCCAAACACAGATAACGAAATCATTGATGTTTTAAAGTGAAAGGAAACCATATATATATATATATATATATATATATATATATATATATATATATATATATATATATATATATATATATATATATATATATATATATATATATATATATATATATATTATATATATAAATTTATTTCATTTTTTTTTTTTTTTTTTTTAAATAAATTAATTATTATTATTATTATTATTATTATTATTATTATTATTATTATTATTATTATTATTATTATTATTAAATGGAAACACTGTTTTTCCCTAGAAGCCTCTTTTTCCCAGAAAAAGAACAATATCACAATTACTGCATTTAGAAGTGTAGGACCTGGTGTAAAATTGTAAACCTTTAAATGAACCATTGGTGGTACCATCAAAGTTTACTCTTTGGTACCATCCTCTGAATAAAGTCTTGGTAAATTACAAATGAAAATTCTTATTAATATTAAGTTAGATTTGCAACCCCAAAATTTTGTGACCCACAGCAACTGTTGTATATATATATATATATATATATATATATATATATATATATATATATATATATATATATATATATATATATATATATATATATATATATATATATATATATATATATATATATATATATACAAAATCAAGCTTTTTATTTTGTAAACCTACTTTAATTCTTCATTCCCAAATGTAAAATTTAAAAACGTAATTCTATTTATTGTTGCATTTGGCAAACATTAATCTTTCAAAATTCTTGCCACTTAACAGGAATCTGCGATGCTGACGATTTTTTCCATAGGTACAGATGATGCAGGAATAGCCAAACATTTGTGCTAAATTTGCCAATGTTGGAAACATCTCTTATGATTATACCAATATGTTAGTACATCCCTTTTTTCAGAAATACAAGGGTGATTAATAGATATCTGTTCTTCAGTATTAATGGACTTCTGTATTTGATCTGCGTTTGGAGAGTTTTATGTTGAGGAAACTACAAAGCTGAACAATTTCTTCCTCTTTTGGATAAGGGTTTCCTGATCTTGATCCTGGTATGTCATCTGATAATGTAACATCGATATTAGAAGCTTTTACTGGTTCTTTGAAAATGAACTGTGATGTCACTTATAGGAAAGGCCTTAGGGTTACTTTTTCATTTTCAGAGCGTTAGTCCAGCTTAAACTTAGGGTCTATTAAATTTGCAGAATGATTTTTTCAGCTTTTCTATAAATTTATCTAGTCCCAATATCAGAGCACTATTATATTTTGAATGCATCTGCTCAAGAGAATACTTTAGTCCTCGAACGCATGGTATAATTAGGGTTGAGCCAGTCGTATCATCAAACGTTTCAAAAATTTCTAGCATATTTTAAACAATATTTTGATTATATGCCCCAAGAGTTGAAGCACCTTCTAAAAACTGTTTAACTTTTCTTTTGAAATTTGCAAACTGGATCTAATCATTCTAATTTCCGAATTCCAACGAGTAGCACAACTAGATTCTATTTTTTTTCTCCTTCTAGAACGTCTGTAGCCATTGTCGATTTATGCACAAAAAATACTTACCTTGAAACTTTGCCCATCGTTACACCTAATTGTCCTGCTTCTTCGAAATTATCTTTTACTACTAACAGCAAAGTATTAGCAAATCAGGAATTATATTCGGTTGTTAGTACTAGAAGCAGCTTAAAATCTATTTTAAAACTATCGTCTAGACTATATAGATCATTACTCTCCGAGTCCACATCTTCATCTTCAGCATTAGTTATTTCAGAAAATCCTTGATAAAGAAAAAACAGATATCATATTTGTAGCATTATCAGTCATGTTTACAATCTTAGGTTCGATGTCTGTTCATATTCATCTATAATTCTGTTTGCAGTGTGAAGCTCACAAAAACGTTTGCAAGTTAATAAAACACTCTAAACTATATAGTTATCTATGAAGTGAACTGTAACCCCTTAGTAATATCTCATTTGATGAAAGGACCAGATATCAAGCTTTGAGAAATAAATTTTTTTTTTAATTAAATATCTTTCTTGACAAGCAATTACTTATCCTGTAATAATTTGTTAACTAGTTGTTTGTGTGTTGTTATCTGATAGTGAGCATCAGCTGCATTCATTTAATCATGAAAATAAGAATTATCAACAAAAGATAGAGCAACAAGCCGAAGGACGCAAACAGCACCAAAGCATCGTCAAGTTTTATTTGACCAACATTAAATTACTTACAAATCTTTGTGTTAATATAATAATAATAATAATAATAATAATAATAATAATAATAATAATAATAATAATAATAATAATAATAAGCGAGATTTATCCAAACTCAAGAATTTTCATGAGAAAGTTTTAGATATAAGGATCAGACCTACATTTTGTTATCATTTTAAGATAAAGGATATTTTTTTATGGATTTTTACTTATAATATTTAACTAGTACTTAAAAATACTTGAAAGAACTCGATTATTTTTCAAGTATTTGCACTTAAGTACTTTTACTTGGACCTAATCCTGATATATATTATATATATATATATATATATATATATATATATATATATATATATATATATATATATATATATATATATACGCCAGGACTCGAAACCACTGACAATAGCGTCGCCGTTAGACAGAGTACATAAGGCTCTACCACTGAGCTACGCCACCTTCCCAGAAAAGAAGGCATAGTAGAACAGTTTTCAGACTCTTATGCTTCGAATCACTAGCAACTCGGTACTTATTACAATCCATAGGAGGGTGCATGGAACCCCTACTGGGGCTACATGGCATTTTGCTGGGGTTCCTTGGTTACAGGAGCAACCAACCAAGGTCAAGCAACGCCAACATGGGCACAACAACGATTGCGACAGATTTAGCAATGATAAGACAGAGAAAAATTTTCCGCACGTCAGGATTCGAAACCACTGACAACAGCGTCGCCGTAAGACAGTGTGCATAAGGCTCTACCACTGAGCTCTAACCCAGGAACCCCAGCAAAATGCCACGTAGCCCCAGTAGGGGTTCCAAGCACCCTCCTATGGATTATAATAAGCATCGAGTTGCTACAGTAATTCGAAGCATAAGAGATTGAAAACTGTTCTACTATACCTTCTTTTCTGGGAAGGTGGCGAACCTCAGTGGTAGAGCCTTCTGTACACTGTATAACGGCGGCGCTGTTGCCAGTGGTTTCGAATCCTGGCGTGTTGAAAATTTTCCTTTGTCTTATTATTGTTAAATTTGTCACAACAGTTGTTGTGCCCATGTTGGCGTTGTTTGACCTTGGTTGGTTGCTCTTGTAACCCAGGAGCCCCAGCAAAATGCCATGTAGCCCCAGTAGGGGTTCCAAGCATCCTCCTATGGATTTTATATATATATATATATATATATATATATATATATATATATATTAATATATATATTATATATATATATATATATATATATATATATATATATATATATATATATATATATATATATATATGTTTACCATAAGTACTAGTTTTCTGTTTTGTTCTCTTGATGTTGTTATTGTTTTTGATGTTTAGACAGCTGATTTTAAGTTCGACCCAAGCACTCCTCGACAGGTGGCTAAAGAATTATAATTGGAAAATAGACGGACTTTTTTAATGTTTACATCTAGAAACAAAATATAATATATATATATATATATATATATATATATATATATATATATATATATATATATATATATATATATATATATATATATATATATATATATATATATATATATATATATATATATATATATATATATATATATATATATATATATATATATATATATATATATATATATATATATATATAATATATATATATATATATATATATATATATATATATATATATATATATATATATATATATATATATATATATATATATATATATATATATATTATATATATATATATATAT
>SEYY01009120.1:590000-597500 GCA_009176605.1 Armadillidium nasatum
TCTTTAAAGAGTGGGGGCATAACGTTGCCGAAGATGGACTTAATGAAAGTGCGATGTGTAATGAAGCAATGACAATATTATTTTCTAAATTTCGGTTAAATGAGGTTACAAAAGGAAACTGGTTCATTATTTTGATGGATTTTTTTTAGATATTAGGATATTCCTGGTCATTTCTAATAACTTCTGTAAACCTATCTGCCTTTCCTCCTCTTATTCGCTCTGATGGTTCTGTAGCTAATACTCCCTCTGAAAAGGCTAATCTCTTCAGCCTCTTTTTCTCATTTAATTCCACCCTGCTCGATTCTGGCATCCCTCCTCCTACTCCTTCTCCTCAGGTATCCCATGTATCTACCTGTAATTATTCAAGATCGTGTGCATGGGATCCTGAAATCTATGAACGTCAGGAAGGCCAGTGGCCCTGATGGCATTCCCCCTCGTGTTCTGAGGGAGTGTGCTTCCGAGTTAGCGCCTGTCCTCGATAAGCTCTACTCTCTATGCCTTAATACTAATACTTTTCCTCAATGCTGGAAGCGCGCATTTGTTCAGCCGATCCTGAAAAAAGATAGCCGCTCTGACCCTTCTAACTATATCGACCTATAACTCTCGCTTGTGTTCTGTCTAAAATTTTTGAAACTCTCCTCAACTCTCATTTCCTGGATCATTTGGAGTCTCATTCTCTACTCTCAGATCACTAGTATGGCTTTCGACGCTCGAGGTCAACTGGTGACAAACCTTCCTATCTTGCTGATCTATGGTCTTCTGCCCTTAGGGACTTCGGGGAGTCTTGTGTGGTGGCGCTTGACATATCCAAGGCTTTTGACCGGGTATGGCATGCGTCGCTGCTCTCCAGGTTCCCTTCCTTTGGGTTTCCTCCTTCCTTTTGCTTACTCTTGTCTAGTTTTCTCTCAGATCGTTCCATTTCGGCACTTGTAAATGGAGCGACCTCTTCCTCTTTTTCTGTTAATTGTGGTGTTCCTCAGGGTTCTCTTTTATCTCCAACTTTATTCTTACTTTTCATTAACGATTTTCCCAACTCCACTTCTAACTCTGTTCACTGTTATGCTCTCAACTCTACATTCTTCTACTCATTTAAAATCTGCTTCCTCTTTTGCTTCTAGAGTTTCTTCTCGTCTTCAACTTTCCAATTCTGTTCCTGCCGATCTGGATGGGATTTCCCGGTGGGGTCGCCTCAACCTTGTGAAATTCATCTCTTAAAAAACTCAACTTTTCACATCTCCCTCTCAAAAACACTTCCCAACTTTCCCATCCTCTTCGATGGCTCCCGTCTTACCTGCAAATAACATTAACATTCTTGGTCTAAACAGAAACAATAAATTGTCTTGGAAACCACATATCACAATGGTTGCTAAAGCGGCCTATAAGAAGCTGGGAATTCTGTTCAGGTTGTGAGAATTTTTTTCTTCTGAGCAGTTACTCCAATTATACAAGGGTGATGTTCGACCTTGTATGGAGTACTGTTCTCACATTCGGGGGCCTCTGGCTCCTCCTCCTCTTCTGGATAGGGTTGAGTAAAGCTAAAAGATTAATAAACTGTCCCCTACTTTTTTTCTCTTGACCCCCTATCTCTACGACGTGACGTTGGCGCACTATCTCTTTTCTATAGGTACTACAATGGTAGGTGCTCGAGGGAATTGACCTCTTGCATTCCTCCACCGTTGCGTCGTCCTCGTTGCACAAGGGATCCCCTGCTTTCGCACGAATTTTGTGTGGATGTTGGAAACCCCAGGCTAGCCCATTGTGGTGCCTCCTCCTTTCCAGCCACCTCTGTTCTGTGGAACTCTTAATCACCATCTATTTTTCCTCCTGTATTTAATCTTCCTCTCTTCGAGGCTTCAGTCTGTGCCCACCTGAGGGATCTGCGTTAGGTTCGTGTTAGTGAGTTTTCTTCCTTTTGTGTGTGTTCCCACCTTGAAAAGGGCTCTGCCCATGAGTGGTGGCGATCTGTAAAAAAAAAAAAAATTGCGATAGCTACCTTTGCTCATCAGTGCTGAACAATAATCACCATATATCGTGAAAAGTCTAATAAAACACATTTTCTTGTCCCAAAAGGGCACTTAATGATTTTCTCAGTTATAACAGTTTTATCTTTCTTTAGTTTGATTTTCCAACGTTTTGTTCATATATTAAAATGCTGTTTTGAGTGTGACCTGCAGTAAAAATATCTCAAACTTCATCAAATTGTCGTAAAGCCAGGGTTTAAGTTTTTGGTATCTTTGCATGAATTTTTTTTTTTTTTTCGATACAAAATAGGTGAGGTCTTGGTGAATTAAATTGCGCTTTGAATTTCTAGAGATTGAGTTATTTTTTTGTTTTATAACAAATTGACAAATATCTCGGTTCTATTATTATGCAAACCTAAATGTTCTTTTGGTTATTTCCAGCTGTGAGCTTTAGATGTATCTCATTCCTTTATTTCTCAAAAAGCCTCCGATATTTCCCATCCTGTTTATCGTAGATATATTTTATAGAACCGTTACTTTTGATATATTTTATAACCGGTACTTTTGATGTATATGATTTTGGTCTAAGAATTAGAAGGTTAATCTTCAATGCTTATTCTCTCTCTAATTCACTGAACTAAGTTTTCTACAGTTATTTTTATTTTTTTTGTGCAGATTTCCTTATTTTCGTTTATAATGCAGATAGGAAAAGTAATTGATTGTAAGCTCTTTCTCCTCAGGCTTCACAGTTCCAGATAGGACAAGACTCAACCACACCCGCTGCCCCCCTCTCAAACCATATTTCCGAATTGACATTGAAAACGAGAACTTAGTATGTTAATTTGTGTGTTGATAAGCAAGGTGCTATTTCATAGGCTAAAAATCAAAGGTCTAAACATATACAGATATTATATATCATTTTATTAGGAATGAAATTCGGAATTTTATTGTAGATTTAAAGTATGTAGAGTCTGGAGATAATGTATCAGATATATGTACTAAACCTATATCAAAAGTAGGTTATTAAAATTGGAAAACATAAATTTATTTCAAGCTACTTGGTTTGAAACCTTTGTATTGTCTTTTCTTCTTTTTTCTTTTTTTCTTTTTCCTTTTACTTTTTTCTTTTCTTTTCTTTTCATTTTCTTATCATGCAATCTCATTACTTAAACAATTTTTAGTAAATATCCCCATGAATTTAAATCTGATTAATCAGTATCGAAAACATTTGACCTTTTTATATATATATATATATATATATAATATATATATATATATATATATATATATATATAATATATATATATATATATATATATATATATATATATATATATATATATATGGGGATGGGGTCACATATCGGTATCGGGTTATAAAATTTTTGTAAGAATTGGTATCTATAAAAAACGACCGATACCAAAATCTTACATGGAAGAAAACTGATATTTTATTTTTGTAGAAAGACAGTTGCTCCTTGACTGAAGTTTGTCACATTTTAAATTATTATTATTATTATTTATTATTATTATTATTATTATTATAATCATTAATTATTAAAAAAAAAAATAATATAATATAAATTATATATATATATATATATATATATATATATATATATATATATATATATATATATATATATATATATATATATATATATATATATATATATATATATATATATATATATAGGCGAAAAGCCCTAGACTCCTCTTTTCAAGGAGAGCTGTATGAATAAATCACTAGATGTGAGGTATCTTCCATTCAAGGGCGAACAGCACTCTTATAAAGAGCAAGCAACTGGGGTTGGTGTGAAGAAATTACGAAACAGCATCAGAACATTCAACCTCTTAAAAAACTTGTTTAGAAAGAGAAGTAATATGATCCTTCCAAGAAAGATTACGAGAAAAAGGAACACCGAGAATATTGAGGACGGACGAAGGTTTGAGTTGTGTTTTCGAAGATGTCACGTTGTGTAGAAGGTTTTATCGAGTAGAGAGAGATGGAGGAACTGAGTTTTTGAGGCATTAAAATTTACCATGTTTTCTCTGCCCCAATATGAAATATGAGAAAGATTGAAGGCTAGTTGCTCCACCGGCTACCCCTTCTTACGTCAGTTAACTGACGTTGAGAGGGGCTAGACCTTTCAAATTGAAAAGAGTAACAAAGGGTGAAGTCATTAGCTTAGAAGTGGATAGGTGATAAAGTAATTAAGAGAATGTAATAAATAAAAAGTAAAGATTCACCTATATGCCGAAGAACGGAGGACCGAGAGTCAGATAGAATGGAAAGAAAATCACCAGTAGTGTGTTTCTTACGAAAGCCATACTGGCGATTAGAGATAAGATTAAAAGATTTGAGAGGTTTTAAAATCTAGAACTGAGGTTGAAGAAATGGGACGGTAGTAGGAGTTTTGAGAGGTCCCCCTTTTTCGGCACAGGCTAAATGACAGCACATTTCCAGCAAGAAGGGAAGGTTGAAGTAGAAAGACAGTGACAAAATAGTTTACCAAGACAGAGTGCAAGCTCAAAAGCACAAGTTTTGAGAACGACAAGACGAATGTCATCAGAAACGTACATCTTCTTAGGGTTAAGCTTAGAGAGAACAGAAATGACATCTATAGAAATAATTACAATTTTAGGCATAAATGAATTGTATCGGGTTGAAGGAAGAGGTATAGCTCCGAAATCATCTAAAGTTGAATTAGAGGCAAAAGTTTGAGCGAAGAGTTCAGCTTTAGAAGACAACAAAACGGCAGTTGTGGATTCAAAAGATACTAGAGGAGGGAAAGAAAAAGAAGAAGCAAAGTTATAGTCGACATTTTTTTTTTTTTTGTTTGCAAAATGCCAGAAAGAGGAAGAGGAACCAGAAAGATTATTGCATTTTGTACGGAGAAATAGTTTTTGGTGTTATGAAGAGTAGATTTTGCACGATTCCGGGGTAAAATAAAAGTTGCATGACTTTCTGGAGTTTGAAGACTATGGTAATTCTTGAAGGCAACATTCCTTTGGTTCCTTTGGCGAATAACACGATAACAGCAAAGTAAAAGCAAGGTTGGTAAGGTTTAGTAGATGGGAAGATTATGGAATGTAGGTCTCTATTTTGGAGATACACTTTTGCAATTCTCTCTGCATACTCCGAGGGACCTCTCTCACGGAAGCAATATTCATTCCACGGGAAATCAAAGTAGTACGACCGCAAGTCTGACCAGCTTAGGCACCGAAATGCCACAAGTTTCTTCGCAATAGGTGGGGATCCTTTTGTAGAAATTGAAAAGATAGAAGAGGATACAGATATAAGGTGGTGATCGGAAGAACCCAGCGGAGGATAGAGTTTAACAATGTAAGAAGAAGGATTAGAAGTTAAAAAAAAAAAAAGTCTAGAATGTTGGGTTCATTTCTAAGGCGATCATGGATACGAGTAGGAAGCTGCACCAACTGTTCAAAATCGTTCTATATAGGGAATTGAAAGACACGTTTCACCGGTTGTATCATGAGAGCTAAATGAAAGACATTGACGAGGAACATTGAAATCACCTAATATGATGATTTCTGAGATAGGAGAAAAGAGAGAATGTGCTCTATTTTCGAATTTAGGTTATCAAAAAACTTAGAATAGTTAGCAGAAGTAGGGGATAAACAAACAGAAGAAATGAATTTATTCGTAGATGGCAAGAGAGCTTAAGTCACAGGGTAGAAAATTCAGGGGACTCCAAATTAGAGACATGAAAGCATTAGTATCGGTATTCGGTATCTGTTAATTTTAGAGGTATCGTATCGGTACTCGGTATCTGGTGGTTTAATATTATTGATATCGGTATCGGTTGAAATTTATGTATCGCTCCATCCTTTATATATATATATATATATATATATATATATATATATATATATATATATATATATATATATATATATATATATATATATATATATATATATATATATATATATATATATATAGGTTGCACGATCGACTGCCAGATAAGCCTAACGGGATTTTGATTTGCAATTGCAAATCATTCCACTCTAACCTCACGCTTTCGTGATACCATTTTGGGTAGTTCAGTCCGTCGAAATTGGACTCAAGTCAGGGAAAAGGGGGCCCCTGAGGGACCCATGAACTCCCCAAAATTGGTATCAGGAACTTACCTGAGTTTGCTGGATCCGCTACGCTCACCTCACTCTCTTTCCTGACCCTCTTTTTGAGGTTCAATCCGGCTGAAATTTTTCTCGAATCTGGGGGATGGGTCCGTGCGTGGTCCGTGAACCTTTAAAAAAAAAAAGGCAGGAAGGTCCCGGAGACTTCACCTTCGCACGCAATTGCAGAAAAGACAGTTATCTGGCAGTCGTTCTTGCCCCCTTACTAATAAAAAAAAAAAATATATATATATATATATATATATATATATATATATATATATATATATATATATATATATATATATATATATATATATATATATATATATATATATATATATATATATATATATATATATATATATATATATATATATATATATATATATGTATATATATTTATTTTTTTTTTTAGTTTTAATTTTTTTAATTTTTTCTTTATAAGAGAGAGCTTGATAGTTATTGTAATTTTTGGTAACAATGAGAAGAATAGAGTGTATTTTTTCAATTTTTTTTCAGGCTGTTTCACAGACTGATAACTATTTTTAGCCTCTTAGTAGGAATTAGGATGAAGATTTTGCTGAGTAGTTAGCCACTTGTAGGAATAGGAGAGAGAAAATCTCTCTGAAATGGATAATTTGTCTTAAGGGTTAATCCTTAAGTGTTTGTACTGTGTTCATTAAACTCTGAAAAGAGAACTGAAGATTACCCCCACCCTACTTATCGCTTCTCTCCCCCGCCCTTCTCCCCCCATTCTCTTTTTCTCCTTGCATTTAAATGTCTAGGAGAATGTTTATGTAAAATGTAAATCAAAGGAACAATAGTTGAGAATTTTCTCATGAACGCTTACGTCAGCAAGTTTTGTTGACACATTCAAACCAGTAAGATCCATTTAAATCGTTCATTTATCGGGAGTGTAAGTAAATATTTTTATTTATAAACGAAGCATAAAATATGCTTACTGAAAGCATATTTATTTTTTTATTTTAAAGGTCAGAATTGCACCTACCTTTCTTGAATTTAAAAGGGAAGTTTGTACCGTATTAATTTTTTGAAGTTATGAGACCGACACTTTTTTGTGTTGACTTCTTTGGGGTAATTGTATTTAAAAAAAAATAAAAATAAAAAAAAATGTTTATAAAATTATATAATTATCATAAAATTAAAGAGGTAAAAAAAAAAAAATGAAAAGAATAAAATTATCTTTCAGAATTTAATAATTTTGATAATGACGTTTACTTCAGTGCTAGATTTCAGACATATGCGGATAATTTTAATGCTTATGTCTAAATCCGACTCGAGAATGCGGTTGTTTTGAAGAATATTTGCTTATCCTACTCTTACCGTACTTGTATCCTACTTTTACAGTACTTGTCCCCCATCCACTCCCAAAA
>SEYY01009120.1:607500-615000 GCA_009176605.1 Armadillidium nasatum
ACACAGTCTCATCCTTTCTCTCCAACTCTCCGACCCCAGACTTAACCGCTATGCTCAATCTTACATTTACGTTATTGGTCAAGTCTGGAACACTTCCTTTATCTGTTTTTCCAACTTCCTTTGAATTTCACACTTTTAAATGTCGTGTATCTGGACATGTCGGCCATTAACAACGAATTCTGGTATTTTCCCAACTCTATTTTGGATATTGGTAAGCCTGTTGTATTTGCCCACCAGAGGAGATAAAAAAAATATTTATTAGTCCTGAATGGTGCATAATTAGATATAATTCTTCATTTAAAACTAGAAATTCCGGAAGGGTTGCTGATTGTGGATAGCGATTCTGAACCTTATACTTTGAGATGGACCACAGGGTCTTATTAATATTAAGGTTTGATGATTGCGGAAGACGTAAAACTTCATCTACATGTTTATCAAACCACGACTGGACAGTTTGAGCTGTATGAATTGTGCCTTATATGGATAAATGACGCCACCCTCAAGAAATCTCTGCGCTGTTTGTTGAGCATGGTTACCCAAAGTGAGTACATAATCCCTGTTAGTTACATTATCTTGTATAATGATAATTGGGCCTGCAGAATACCATGATATGGCTACCCAAACAATGACTGAACACCCTTCTTGCTTCACTTGTGACATAAGACCGTCAGGATCATATTTCTGGGATTTTCTCCACGTAAGCTCAGTCGGTGGTTGGGAACAACAGCGTAGAGTGAAGGTCGATTCATCTGACGAAAGGACTGTCTTCCATTGTTCAGAAGTCCAATCCTTATGAGTGTTGTATTACTCCCTCTATTTTCTGTCGTTTGCAAAAGATTTGGTGATTCAAGATGCCCATGAATATTCATCGTATTGAGTTCCTTTCAAACTCTGTTTTTGTTGACTGGGTATGCAAGACTGGGATTTGGCTTAAAAGTAACTTTTGCATCTATTGTTTTTAAATTTTTCTTCACAAATTTTGACCAAATGCTTGTCTGTCTCTTGTTACCCAATATCGACTTGTAACTTCAACGATGGCGTTAATCGAGTGGTGTTTTTCCATAAGCACAGCTTCTCTTAAATTTCTTATTAAATTTTGTTCAAAGGTTAATTTTAAATACATATACAGTATGTTAAATATATTGAAGGTAGAGCAGAAAAAGTCATGATATTCTTAAAATGTGATAAGAGCTGCAGATCATACAGAAGAATTCCATATTGCATTTTTATAAACTATCGCTCGGTCCAGAATAAATTTTCATTTTTTAAAGATCCATTCACAGTTGATCCCTGTAAATATTGGTGAATTAGACCGATTATTAGAATTCCCTGTTGCTGGAGAATTTTTTTTAGAACTAGAAGCTTATGTAATTCTATACTAATAATAATAATAATATACCTGAGCCAAGTAAATAATTGGGAATACCAAAAAATAGGATCATTCAACGATGTTTTTTTTTTTTTTTTAAATTAAATAATACCGTTATATATATATTTGATTAGACATGATTGTCTCAATAGATCTTGCCGTTATCTCTTAATAAGTACAACTTAAGTGATGTTTACTTCAATAAATTTAAATGAGACTTCCAAAAAGTAATATACGAATATAATAATACTTCAGATGATGTCATTGGAGAAAAAAATATCATGTATGTACAGATGGTTTTTGATTTACCAGTCATGCTTTTAATTATTATGAGTTTTCATCTCCAATGAACCTCAAATAATTGTGTATTTTAATTATATGCAATATTTAAATCAAAACTTCAAACTTAGTTTACAATTTTTTCCTTTCTGTATTATTAATAATAATACTTATTAATAGCTGGGCCCGGTTAAATTCAGCTTACCCCCCGAGTCCCCACGTTTACTTATCGGACACGAAATATATATATATATATATATATATATATATATATATATATATATATATATATATATATATATATATATATATATATATATATATATATATATATATATATATATATATATATATATATATATATATATATATATATATATATATATATATATATATATATATTGTGATATTCTCAATTCTTTATTTTTTTTCCTTTCTTTTTTTAAGTTTATAAACAGTTATGTCTTAAAAATTTTATATTTTGCCTTAGGCTTTTTTGGCCCTAACTTAACACCAATTTGATGATTCACTTTCGTCATCTCTCTCTCCTCTTTTTCTTTGTTTCTCTTCTCTTTCTCTCTCTCTCTCTTTTTTCTGTTTCTCTCTCTCTCTCCCTCTTTTTTCTGTTTCTCTCTCTCTCTCTCTTTTTTCTGTTCTCCCTCTCTCTTTTCTCTTTCTCTCTCTCTCTTTTTCTGTTTCTCTTCTCTTTTCTCTCTCCTCTCTCTTTTTTTGTTTCTCTTCTCTTTTCTCTCTCCTCTCTCTCTTTTCTGTTTCGCTTCTCTTTTCTCTCTCTCTCTCTCTCTCTCTCTCTCTCTCTCTCTCTCTCTCTCTCTCTCCTCTTTTTTTCTGTTTCTCCTCTCTTTTCTCCTCTCTTTTTTTGTTTCGCTTCTCTCTCTCTCTCTCTCTCTCTCTCTCTCTCTCTCTCTCTCTCTCTCTCTCTCTCTCTCTCTCTCTCTCTCTCTCTCTCTCTTTTTTTCTGTTTCTCTTCTCTTTCTCTCTCTCTTTTTGTTTCTCTCCCTCCTCTTTTTTTTCTCTTTCTCTCTCCTCTTTTCTTTTTCTCTCTCTCCTCTTTTTTCTCTCTCTCTCTCTTTTTTCTGTTTTCTCTCTCTCTCTCTCTCCTCTTTTTTTCTGTTTCTCTTCCCTTTTCTCTCTCCTCTCTTTTTTCTGTTTCTCTCCCTCTCCTCTTTTTTCTGTTTTTCTCTCTCTCTCTCTCCTCTTTTTTTCTGTTTCGCTTCTCTTTTCTCTCTCCTCTTTTTTTTTTTCTCTCTTCTCTCTCTCTCTTTTCTTTCTTCTCTCTCTCTCTCTCTCTCTCTCTCTCTCTCTCTCTCTCTCTCTCTCTCTCTATATATATATATATATATATATATATATATATATATATATATATATATATATATATATATATATATATATATATATATATATATATATATATATATATATATATATATATATATATATATGATTCTGATGTCATGTGAGTAAGACGTGTTAAAAAGAGAAGAAAGATAAAGATTTTAGAATGGAAATATGAAGAAAGAGAAGACAAAAAGGTAATTTGATAACGTCCAAAATAAATAGTGAAGAAACTTGGATTTAAGGAAGAAGAAAGATTTTAAATGAATGAGAAGAAAATGATTAACTTTCAACTAAAAATTAATTTGTGAAGAAGAAATATTAAAAAAAATTTCTTACAAAGCTATTTTTTCAACATTAAAATAAAAAAAAAAAAAAAAAATTAATTTGCATGTGAAGTAATAAAAATGATATATAATGTTTTTTTTTTTGAAATTTCAGTTTGAATATTGATTATTTCAAAAGTATTAACTGAATGTGACGTCAGAATCATTTAGTCTTGTAATTAGATTGCTCCATAAGCTGCATAGGGTTGTGAGGATCTATCAGCTGTTTGTCTCTTCCCACGTACAACTGTGAATCATATGATTCACAGTTGACGCCCCCCCCCCTCCCACATTGATAGGTTGTGGCGACAGGCATAGCAAGCCGGCTACGTAAGAGAGAAACTGCTTGAGATACCTAGGCTACACCTCAGACGAGTGAAAATCAGCCTACCGGGTTTGAATGTGGTGATATATATATATATATATATATATATATATATATATATATATATATATATATATATATATATATATATATATATATATATATATATATATATATATATATATATATATATATATATATATATATATATATATATAGTGGTTGTGTTTATTTTTTTAGTTCGCAAACTGTTTCGAAAGCTGTATTAAACGTTTTTCATCAGTTGATGTTTTGAACATTTCCTTTTAATTGTAGAGTGACGTTGGGTCACTGCATTCTCAATTTGTTTTTTTTTTTTTTTTTTTTTGTGAAGTTTAGAATTCGTGTTGTTTTTTTTTTGTCTTGATCATCCTCCACTAATTTTTATTTTTATTTTTAATGAATCTTAAAAGGAAGGAAAAAAAAAAAAACCCTTTTAAGGGAGTTGAGACGGTACGCCCCAAAATTAAACGAAAATTGAACAGGTGTTTGTGGTTGGCTTGAGGCCAGGTATTCCTCATCTCTAAATTTTGAAAATACTTTCGTTAGCCTTTATCATCCCGTCAAAATTTTGAATTACATTTTTAATGAGTTCTCATCTTTGTGTACCTGTTGCGAGCAACTTATTAGTCACGTTAAACTTTCTGTATATTCTCTTTCCTAAAATTATAACAATGTTCAAGACTAAATATGTATGAGAAGAAAACTTTGCAACAGACTTATTATTGTTTATTTATTTATTTATTATTATTATTTATTATTATTATTAATAATTATTATTAATTATAAAAAGTTTGAAGAAACTTTTTTTTTTTTTTTTTTTTTTTTATGAGCGGCTCTATTCTATCCAGTAGGATTGTATGCACGGATGAACGTTAAAGCTTACGAAAGTTGTGCAAGATTTCTTTCAAACAACGAACCTATACCCTTATACCCTTGTGTATAGATTTTATTTTTTGATTCCCATGATCAAGTAGTTATCTCGATCAATGACACTCTAATATGTAAATTTCCCTGCCCTTCAAAAAAACCCCGGTTCTGTTGTTTACTTGGACACAGAGTCGGCAAGGGTTGCGGAGCTGGATTAAAATTGTTTTTTTTTTTTTACTTTAAATACTGTGAAGGAGTTGACAGTTTTTAAATAATGAGGACAGTATAAGTAGACTAATTTTAAAGTGGTTGGATCGGCAAAAAAAATAAAAAATAGAAAATAAAAAGTTTCTGCAACCCTGTAGTGACACATCGCTACATAGTTTAAAACGAAGAAAAGCACAAAAGGGAGGTTTTGGTAGCGTGTTTTAAATTAGGTTATGTACTAAGTCTGTGAAGACCAGTGTGTGTCATTTGTCTAAGACTGTATTTCTGATATCTACAGTTCGGATTGTAGAGATAAACACAGTAAGAAATCGGACTTTCAGTATTAGTTTTTCATTATAAAAAGGAGTTATTTATCATAAAGATTAACTTATCTATCCTTCCTCATTATCGCTTGAGTTAGCTGAGTCTGGTAATTCGGGTTGGTGTATAAGGAAACTGAAATATTTTAAAGATCTTTATTCTAAATTCCCTTTTGATTAACCTCGTTTCTCTTCTCCACACTTCCTTTCTTTCTTGTAACCGAAGCACAAGTGCTTTTGAAGTCTGTATCATTAAAACTTTTTCTCTCTCTCCCGAATTTTATCCATAT
Source organism: Armadillidium nasatum (assembly GCA_009176605.1). Taxonomy (NCBI): domain Eukaryota; kingdom Metazoa; phylum Arthropoda; class Malacostraca; order Isopoda; family Armadillidiidae; genus Armadillidium; species Armadillidium nasatum. The sequence continues at coordinate 612,882 of SEYY01009120.1, forward strand.
TTTTTTTATCCAAATGTGGGTGAGTGCAATGGATATTTTCACCACGACTGTTTCTGTGTTTGGAATTTTCAGAAATTTTTTATTTTTATGGGTTCAGCTTTGTTGCCATTGTAAGACTAAATTTATCTGTAATTAGATTTTCTACTTTTAACTGCACCTGTGAACTTTCTGATATATCCTTGCTTTCACTTCTTCAACCTGTTCTCATCCCTCTAACTTTTGCATATTAATTTAACTCTTATTATTTATGCTCTTCTAAACCGAATATTTGGACACCTCATAAAAGTGTTTCCATAATGAGCTTTCGAGAGACGATTTTAATTTTTCCTCTGATTCTGGTGTTACTCTTTGGCATTTTGATGACACCTTTGTTGGGGCACTGAACTTGTTGCAAGCTTTCGATAATTTAGAACCAAAAACGTTTTTAAACACTTCTTTCTCTCTGACTCCATTTTTTTTTTTTTTTTTTTTTAGGTTTTATGACAATCGTTTTTTATTTTTATTTTTTTAATAAAAGTATTCTTCAAGGTTATATTCTTTCACTTTTTACATTTCATTAATAATGTATTTGTCACTTTATTTTCTATTCGTTCTTATGCTGATGCATGCATAGTGCATGCATTTCATTATACGCCTGCCAAATCGCTCTCTCGAATATTCCTTTTAGATTAATAAAGATTTTACCTAATTTTCTTTCATTATCGTTTTGTTTTATTATTATTATCATTTTGTATTTTTATTTTCTATTCATTATGCTGATGGCTCCACCTTTCATTGTACTTTTCACAATCGGAATGATTCGTCCTGCACAGTTGTAAATAGCTGATACTAGGAGAATTGCCGTGGAGCAACTGACCTAGTTTTTTTCGTACTGCTAACTGGACTGAAGAATTCGTCACCTCTATTCATTCATGTTCATACTAAATATACCAACTACAGTACCATCGAAAACTGTCATCATTCACTCTTCAGTCTCAGATATTTTTGATTTTTTCTCCTTATCATCCTTGGGAGGATTATACTTTCAAACTAACTAGTGTTTTGATGCGAATTGATAACTTCACACTTCCTTATTTTATATAGGAGTAGGATGTGTGGGTTGGTGGTTTATGCATTACATCTTGGCAAGTTACTAGATCGTCTAGGGCAGCTATGACAAACTTTTAATAGTTGCCGGGTCACTTTTAGTACATCTAAAAATTTTAGAAACATAAATGGGTCACACATACTCATACTAACATATTTTTAATGAGACTTGTTGCCGTTTTTTAGCAGCCAATGCTTTAATTCGAGGTTCATATTTTGTTGCCTTTATCTTAACGCAAGCAGCACTCATCCATACCAAGGAGATTCCTGCCAGGATATTGTTTATGGATGGATAGATGGGTTATAATTTAAATACACACAAAAATTATCACTAACTAAATTGGCAGGATCACAAAGAAACTAGTAGGCATTAACACTAAACATTGACAACTGATAAACTGAAAAGAGAGAAAACAATCGGAAAATATACATAGGTTTATAAACTTTCAGGAAATGTTTCAATATTATTTAATTTTAATTGGTTTTCATAATGGTTTATAACCGTAATTGAACAGAAACCTTGTGAAACTAGCCGAGGAGCGGACGGAAGAGTTGGAAACATCGTCATACATTTGGCATGTTGCATTATTTTTGAGATCTCATTTTTTTAACCCCCAACCCCCCCAAAAAAAAAAATCCTGAGTTTCTTCCTCGTCTCGTGGGTTACTGAAAAGTTGGTGGTGGGTCAGTTCGTGACCCGCGGGTCACTGGTTCGCCATCACTCTTTCTAAAATGTAGAAAAATGTCGCTGTATATAAAAGATAAACAAATTTAGTGAATTTAATAATATAAATTGTGTGTGTGTGTTTTTTTTTTTTAGTGATCCTGTAAAATAATTTATAGACTTGGTAATTGGCAAAGTCAAAATTTGGCAAAAGCCTTTATTTGGCCAAATGAATTGAACGCGAATGCATCAATTCCACTATAAGCTATAACAACGTAGATAATTTGGACTGTTATCAAAAGTGAATGTCTTGGAAATAGGAAGGAAAATGGAAATGAGAAGCAACAGAAGAAAAGTAGACAACCTGCA
>SEYY01009120.1:630000-635000 GCA_009176605.1 Armadillidium nasatum
TGTTTCTGTTGTGACATTAACATGTTTGTGTGCGTACAATTTTTTTTTAATACAAGCGTTTTATTTCTTCGGAAAATTAACCATCTTTTAGCAATTGAGACCTTTCTAATATATATATATATATATATATATATATATATATATATATATATATATATATATATATATATATATATATATATATATATATATTATATATATATATATATATATATATATATATATATATATATATATATATATATATATATATCGGATGTCAAAATTTTTAATATCCGAATGTAAATGAGGATCTCTTATTTTTTCACATCTGTGGATGTGGATGCGGATGCGAATTATTTAATGTTCCACATCCGCGTATGCGGAATGTTTACATGCCTATATATAAAGGCTATAATTTTATATATATATATATATATATATATATATATTATATATATATATATATATATATATATATATATATATATATATATATATATATATATATATATATATATATATATACATCATCACCGCTCACTGCCAGAACCCTATTCAAGGAGAGGGTGTTAGATCAATAATTGAGAATAAGAAAAACCCTTCAAGTCTCACCTAAGACAAAATTTGTAGGTGAGCACAAACGTGGGCTTTAAAGTAATTGAGATTAAACTCTGCAGGAAAGATGGGAGAGGAATTAAACGAATCAGTTGTGGCTGGAAAGAAAGAGGTATCACAGAGGACAAGCCTGAATTTACCTATGTCCGCACAAAATTTATGTGCAGACAATGCACCCCCATGTGCTACGAGACCTGTCGTAAAGGTGGAGGTATACGGGTGGATAGTTCCTTCGAGTGAATTAGAAAGAGCGGAACAATTGGTAAGTCTTTTAGCTTGTGACTCAACCCAATCCAAAAGATGGGTGAAACCTGAGCCATCCCAGATGAGTAGTACTCTATACAAGGGCGGATGAGGCCCTTGCATACTATAACTGGAGTTCTGCAAAGAAGTAAAAATTTCTCGCAGTCTAAATCAGAACTCCCAGCTTCTTTGAGGCAGCTCTAGCAACCATTGTGATGTGAGGTTTCCAAAATATTTTTTTTTGTTTATGTGAAGGCCAAGGATGTTTATACTGCTAACAGGTGAGACGGGAGAACCATCGAAAGAGAAAAGTTAGGAAGTGTCTTTGAGAGGGAGATTTCAAGAAGTTGAGTTTTTAAAAAGTTGAATTTCACAAAGTTGAGACTACCCCACTGGGAAATTCTATTCAGATCAGGAAGAATGAAGTCAAAGATGAAGACGAGAGGCAACTCTAGATGGAAAAGAGGGAACAAATTTGAAATGAGTAGAAGAATGGAGGGTCGAGTCATCGTCATATGAATGGATAGGGTTAGATGAGCATCTGATAAGATTATTAATCAAAAGTATGAATAGAGTAGGAGATAAGACAAAATCCTGAGGAACACCACTATTAACAGGAAATGTAGAAGTTGCCCCATCAACAACAGCCGAAATGGAACGATTAGAAAGAAAGTTAGACATAAGTAAGTGAAGAGAAGGAAGAAATTCGAAAGGAAGGGAGCTTGGAAAGGAGCGACGATTGCCATACCCGGTCAAATGCCTAAGATATGTCAAGCGCTACCACACAAGTTTCCCCATAGTCCCTAAGGGTAGAAAACCATAAATCTGCGAGATACGAAAGTACATTACCAGTAGATCTCGAACGTCGAAAGCCATACTGAAGATCAGAAAGAAGGGAATGGGATTCTAGATGATCTAAGAAAAATGTGAGTTGAGAAGGGTTTCAAAGATCTTAGACAGAATACAAGTGAGAACTATAGAGCGATAGTTAGAAGGATCAGAGCGTGCTACCTTTCTTGAGAATATGTTAAATTAATGCGCGCTTCCAACGCTGAGGGAAAGTACTAAAATTGAGGCATAGAGAGAAAATTTGAACGATGGACGAAGACAGCTCAGAAACACACTCCCTTAAAACTCGAGGAGGAATGCCATCTGGGCTGCTTGCCTTCCTAACGTTCATAGATTTCAGAAGCCCATGCACCTGATCAAATGTAATCGCAGGTAAAGGCATGGGACATCTGAGAGGAGAATAAGTAGGAGGAGGATTGCCGGAGTCGTCCAGGGTTGAATTAGAAGAGAAGTAAGAGGCCGAAGAGAATAGCTTTTTTAGTTGGAGTGTTAGCAAGAGAACTATGAGAGTGAATAAGAGGAGGAAAGGAATATATATATATATATATATATATATATATATATATATATATATATATATATATATATATATATATATATATATATATATATATATATATATATATATATATATATATATATATATATATATATATATATATATATATTATATATGGTTTATTTTAAGTTAATAATTTCCAAATTGTAACATTATTTGTTGTTGTTATTATTATTATTATTATTATTATTATTATTATTATTATTATTATTATTATTATTATTATTATTATTATTATTATTATTATTATTATTATTATTATTATTATTATTATTATAGCGTTGCCGTTGCGAAGATGAGGGCTAGCAACGTTGAAGAGATCTCGAACCCAGGTACAGGAGACCCATGGGAAGTATTTACTCAATTGGTTATTCAGATAATAGAAGGACGCACCCCAGGAGGAGAAAAGGGGTTTCACGCTGGCCCACATTGTGCTTTGCCCCAGTATGCTGGAATCAATAGACATGTGTGCGATCCAGATTCGGCTATAGTGAGTATCTATCTGTGTATGTTTTAACTATTGTTAAAGAAAACTTATTTTTTCCTCATTTAATTTTATATTGTTGTTTTCACCCATTTTTAATTTTATATTTAAAATATTTCCCAAATATATTTGAGCTTCACTTTGTTTTTGTTTTTTTTACTGTAAATTAAAAATTTAGCGCTCCACAAAAAAAAAAAAAAATTTTTGTATCTATTTCTAAAATGAATAATTTTACGAAATTTTAAGTTGAGATTTTTATTTATTGTTTTGCTTTGAAACTAATATGTTATTGATGAGTTTAAAATAAAATTGCAATTTCTCTTGATACAGTGTTTTCGGTTTGAGTCGCTTTTGCGACAGCTTCGGTTGATGTGGGGTGTAGGCGTTGGAGTGAGTGTGGAAGTTTTGGTAGCACCAGAATGTGAACACGGAGCTGCTTTTACCACTGCCTTGGATAATACGACCACGGCTCCATCTTCGCAGCTTAGATTGATTGAACAATGGAATTTCATAGTGTTCGATCGCAAGTAAGGAAACTTTCTGCTTTTATTAAACAGAAAAACTTGGTAAAAAGTTTATATTCATTTGATGTCTTTCGGAAGAGTCACTTCTAACTAATACTATTATTAATATTGTTAGCTTAGATTTTATTATTTTCTTCCTTTTTGTAGTGGGTAAATATTCTTTGTGATAAAATGTGAATTTAGATTGGATTTATTTAATGAAAAAAAATCATAATTGTCATATTTTCAGTATGCCAGAGGCTTTAATAAGTGGATGGTCATTAGTTGCAGCTGTTCGCTCATTCCTTCACTTCTCTCAACTGTCAGCCTGGTTAAGCGCGTCTGGGGGTTCTCAGCCCCCAAATGTTCTATACCGTCTGACAGTCACATCTCCGGTGTTTTGTTCAAAATTTGAAGCCGAATCTGAGGAACATACCTTCCCAATAGCCAACGTTGGTCAGGATACTGCTATAAAAGTAAGTTGTTTTTAATGGTGATTCGTATTATTTCTCATACATTTTCGTATAGTTTTCATAATTTTAGTTCTTATATAGCCAGGTGTTATTGTTAGGAGATTTGAAAGAAATTTATAATCTGTTAGTAGTAGTAGTAATAATTCAAAATACCGTAATTGATAATTAACTTTTCAATTTCTTATCATGCATTAAACGTATTCGAACAACATTTTTAAATATACAACTTTGAACTTAAAATAATGTAATTTTTATGATTGAGCTTAAGATTGTCTTGTTCATTAGTTCGTAACTTACTTTTGCATGTTGTGCCTTTCAAACTCGTTTCATTTCCAAACGATGTCTGTCTGAAATTTTTATATATTTTTTTTGTGATATTTAAAATAGGGCGGTGCCCTAGAAATCTTGTTAAGTAGTTTGCTGTGCAAAATACGCAGATCGCAATCTTATTATCTGAAAACTGGTTACATTTTTTTTTTCTCGCAGGTGGTTGTAAGATCTTTACCTCGTAGCAACAGAGCTCCGAAAGTTTCCTGTCCAGAAGTCCATCCAAAGTCTGAGTATCATGCACTTCATTCTTCTTCCTCCGTCTCCACCTTATCTTTACCACCAGATCATATTTCTTCCACACCACCACCTTCTTCCTGCCCTCATACTTCTACAGCTACATTTTCTCCCTCCTCCTCCTCCTCTACTCTTACCGATTTTTCTTCACCAACAACTCATCCTTCATTTTCACCCTTTATTCCTGTGACCTCTTCTCATTCTTCAGCATCTTCAGAGTTTGCGTTTCAAGGTTCTGGCAGCCAATTAAAAACGGAAGGCAATAACAAGTAAGTTATTATTATTACTATTATTATTATTCAAAGGAAATTTGCTTAACCATTTTATATACAATCAAATGTATAAAATATTTTGTTTTAGCATTTAATTTCTTAGCTAAATTGACATATAACCCAGGAGACTTATGCAGTTTATAAAAATAATGTGGCGTCTGTGTTCTTTATTTCATGATTAAAACCGTTGCATTTCCTATGTAAAACTCACCTTCTTCAGCTTTATTATAATATACTTCTTATTGTAGGACCGAAGAAGATTTGCGTAGAAGTATGATGAGAGCTCGGCTTGGGGATCCATCAAGGGCAAGTCGGAGTGAGTCTCCAGACACTCAGTTAGGGGAATCACTTCTTGACCCTCCGAATTCCTTATCACGCATTCCACGCCGATTTCAGTCTCCTTCTAGATCCGGCTCGCCCTCCATGGAAACTCCAGAACATATAATTTGTCGTGTT
>SEYY01009120.1:640000-660000 GCA_009176605.1 Armadillidium nasatum
AATTTCGACAATGCATTTAGAAGGTCCAAAAACAGTTATCCACTTCTCCAGTATTTTATTGCAAATAATTTGTTGCCATGTCCACCAACAAAAAAAAAACATCCTCCCCCTCTATTTCTCCTAAGTCTATTGAAACCATATCATTGAAATATTTTGCAATGAGGAATCCCACTTTTGCTTCTCTTATACTTTCTACTTACACTACATCCTTCACAAATTTTTTTGTAAATACTTCTTCATTTCACTTATAGTTTTTGAATATTTCCTCCCCTTTTCTACTTTCTTCCAAAAATTCCCATATCTTCCATATCCCTTCAAGACGGAGATGCAGCTGTAATTTCCATAACTTCTTAATTCTCTTCTCTTAATGATTCATCCAATCCACTCCCTTACTATCAAACATGGAACATCAACAATTTTCGTTCTTATTTTTACCTAGTCTTCCCAATACGCATGGGATTAACACAACTTTACAACTTTATGCTCACTTTCTCCGAATAGAAATATCTTTTCCAACTTTTCCTGTTTCCTATTCATCTTTTTTACCTCTTCTGCCGATAATCTCAGCAGTCTTTTGACAATCACAATACTCCGCAGACAGTTTTATTACATCCAGTATCGAGAATTCCTTCTATTTCGTTAAAATCTAATTGATTCTTCTCTTCATTATCCTATTTTGTCCACGGTACTCTCTAGTTCTCTTCCCTTAACCATTTCTTCTCTTCCTCATTTGTTACATTCTCTTGTGATGTGTCCCCTTTCCTTACATATAAAACAGATTTCTTTTTGAATAATAACTTGCTACATGACCTTCCTGTCCACATTTAAAACACTTATAGCTCCTCATTCTTCCCTCTTTCTCCCTCTTACTACATCTTTCCTCCTCTCTTCCCATCTAATCCTCATCCCTACCTTTTTCATTCACTCTCTTCTTACCTTTTTCTTCAGATATTTCTCCCCAAGGGTTCGAGAATTTTAGTTTGTTTATCCTTCACAAGTTAGTTTTCGTTGTTATACTACTAGGGAATTAAGCCGGAAAAAGTTGATCAATAAATGGGAGATTGTCTACAGCACCACATCATTTTTCAGTTGATTTTCTTTGCCATTTGCTTGAGAAGTATTAAAGATTGACAATGCTTTCAATCAACCAGCCAACTGGTTTACCAGTTTAACACGTTTAGTGCAGGGTGAGCTACCTGTACAGAGCACCGAAACTCTCCCACTTTACCATGCGACCATTCGGTTGATCGCATATTGCTTATTGAATGAGCGATATTTTTCTGCGCTCTGAGACGGAAAACGTTTAGGATGGTTTGGCACAGAAGGAAGATGTCACCACTTTTTCAAAAAAAAAAAAAAAAATTTATATATATTCTAATAATTTTTAAATAAGAAAATTAACTTTTTATTCTATTTTATGGTTTTCTTTGAAAGTATTGATTTTTTTTTTAAAATGGCGTTTAAAAAATTTCAGTGTGAGAGTGTAAGGGTTAAACTAACTTACTATCTTTATTTTATTGCCCGATTTTAGTTTTTATATTATAACGTTTCTTAAGTTAAATATTACTATTTTAACTATACTAAAAGTCAGGCATTTAATGACATATTAAAAGACTTTTTTTTCCATTAAAGAAGTTTAGTGTGAGTTTTACCTTCTAGCATTGTACTTCAAAATCTTGTTTGGAGAAATGAAAGTTAGAGGAAAATATTTAGCACAATTTTTTTCATTTCAGGTTTGCCAGCTCAAAATCCAACAAAATTTATCTTCATACCGATATCCGAATGCTAATATTCCGCAAATCGGACGCCGACGCAGCCACCCTTCACAAAACAAATGTTCCTTATGAACTAAGGTCCTTCACCCATGGTCCGATAAATCCAAAGTTCTCGCCAAGAAAGTGAAATTAAAAATAAATAAAATGAAGAAATTTGTGATCATGATAAATTTAGTTTGTTGCTTATTGAACATTATTATTGTTGTTATTGTTTTTACTGTAGGATATATTTTACTCACATAAGTAGCTGTTGTACACTAATAACAATAAAAAAATTTCCTATATACTTTTGCAAGAAAGAAAACTTTCAAAAAGTTTTTTTTGAAGTAAACTTCAGAATTGGTTCAGAATAATAAAAACCTAAAATTTGTGAAAGTTGTGCGGGGACCCTAAACTTAACGGAGAGTTTGTAGTAGTTCCTGGAGTCTGGTGTCTGATTTACCTTAATAAATGAGGCTCATCAAGTCATATTGACTTGGTATTGGTGATATTATTATTATTACTTTATTATTATTATTATTATTATTTCTCACTAACAGCCAAGATGGAATGCAAATGTTCTGCAGTTGACACCACCTCCCCTTCAGAGATTGAATAACGCATTCATTCTTGTATATAAAATTATTTTTCATAATATTTTATTATTATTAATTACGACTAATTGAATATCCGAAAATTATTTGTGCAACAATTTTCTATTTTAAATTATGGGTAACTTGTCTAACACCTGAGGTGATGTATGGTATTTGTTAGTTCGGATGATGGTGTCTAGGAATCTTGGGGCTCCTTTATTTAAAGGATGGAGTTATAGAGAATATATAATTCGTGTACAGGAAATTGGAGAGATTGATGTTGGGTAATATAAGAGACGGGGAAGATATTAATAGAAAATTGTTGCTTGGAAATGAGTGAGTGAGTATAGATTAGTGAAAGCTATTGAAATTGGCATCGAGGTCAATGAAGTTGTCGTAGGAAGATTTAAAGAATAGAGTAGAGGTGGAGTTAGAGGTAGACTGAATAAAAGTAATAATTATATAAATGGGATGTTAGAGTTTGCAATATAAAGTGTATTCGTGTAAGAATTCTATATATAAAAAGGGGCAGATGCTTTTGAAGCATTGTAACAAAAAAACGGGGATGTAGACTATTTGGAGCTTTGTGCTGGTGCATTTCATAGATTTAATGAATGCAGCATAATTGGAGTTGAAGTTAAAAATAAAAGAATGACATTGATTGTAAGTGAAATTGATCAGTATGCTTTATGAAAACATATGGGTAAATTTGTTTATTTGAATTGACTGTTAATATGATTAAAAGAGCAAATGGAGTAGATCGAATGTTTCCTATTCATTTTTTTTTTCAATTTTTCTTTTTTTCCGGAAATAATTATTGGTGGGTCAAAAGGTATACTATACTAAAAAATTATTCATCACAATTTTCTTCAAGTATTACAAAACATGTAGGTGAAGTTTTTCCTTCATCTTTCTTTTCAAACCCGATATGAAGACCTAACGGACGTTAGGGACGTTTAAAATTATATCAATTCATCTCGTACTTTCCCTCTAGTCTTTCATTTGTCTTTGTTATGTTCGAGTGCAAGGGGGCGGGAAAGCTCTAGGATGCGAATTCCTTTGAACTATCTAATGAATGTAAGGGATTGGCTGTGGGTGACACTGCCTTGCTCTCAGCAGCAGGAGCAATCATATATTGTTATAATTATTTATTATTATTTATCGAATGTGATAGTTAATTTTAATTGGAACAAGTCATGTTTATAAAAGAAAAAATATATATAAATGTATGTATTTTTATCTTAAATATATATTTTCTATTATATAAATAATAAAAAAAATATATTAGTAAGAATGATGGAGATATCGTTTTAAAATTTAAAATAAATAAAGCTTTAAAATTTGATATATATATATATATATATATATATATATATATATATATATATATATATATATATATATATATATATATATATATATATATATATATATATATATATATATATATATATATATATATATATATATATATATATATATATATATATATATATATATATATATATATATATATATATATATATATATATATATATATATATATATATATATATATATATATATATATATATATATATATATATATATATATATATATATATATATATATATATAATATATATATATATATATATATATATATATATATATATATATATATATATATATATATATATATATATATATATATATATATATATATATATATATATATATATATATATATATATATATATATATATATATATATATATATATTATATATATATATATATATATATATATATATATATATATATATATATATATATATATATATATATATATATATATATATATATATATATATATATATATATATATATATATATATATATATATATATATATATATATATATATATATATATATATATATATATATATATATATATATATATATATATATATATATATATATATATATATATATATATATATATATATATATAGCGCACATCTGCTAGAAAAGTGAAAATTCTAAAATCTTCAGTTTTGATTTAAGACTTTAGTGCATTTCCTTTTACAGATTCTAACGTGCAGAATGGTCTTATTCATCTGAGGTTGTGTTCTTCACTTTTGGGAGCAGTTATGTAAATAATTTTTCTTATTCAGATTAACTATAAATATATTAATTATTTTGGTTTAAAAAAAAAAGTGATTTTAGTAGTCACTTTTCCAACTGATGTGCAATATAAACTATGCAAGAAATTTTTTCTCTTGAATAGAATTGGTTATTTTGTTCTTAATTGGTTAATAATTGCGGATTGGATTTTCGAGTTTGAAAAGTGTGATTCTGCATTTCTATAAACGTTGAAAATTTTCTTCGTTGTTTTTAATTATATTTTTTTTGTTAGTTCTCAGAGGACTAAAATAAAAACTTGTATATCAAGTTTTTAGTTTTATTATTATTGACAATTGAAGATCATGCAATATGCAGTTCTTTTTTGAATGAAATGTCTTACGTATAATTTGTTTGTATTCTCCTTAGATTTTTTTTTTTGATGGAACCTAGAAGAAAGGCTATATACAAATTAATGTTATACTGTAGAGTTTAACTATATTTCTCTGAAATAGCACCTGGAGTTGCTATAATTGCCTGTGATTTTGGGTAAAGAAACTTTTACAGGTTGAGATTATTTATCATTTTTAAAAATACTTTCAAATCTTTCTGAAGAATTTGGACAATTAACTTCTAAATTTTAATGCCTTCGTTTCATATACTCAGTATCCTACAGTTCCAATTTTAAACATTTTATAGTTTTTAATGTGGCTTGTCTAAGGTATACAATTTCATCCTTCCAAACTTCAAATCGATCATCTGACTAATTCAAATTAGAAAATGCTTCAATTTAGTTAAAAGAATATCTTATACATTGATGATTTTTTTTAATACTTCGTAAATAGTTAAAATTACAAATAATGCTTTAGGATGGATAGAAAAGCAGTGGTAAGTATGCAATAACTTTGAAATTTGTGTAGTTAATGACTAGTTTGAAATATAAGCTAAATATATTTTTTTTTTTAAAATAGAAAGTAAGTCAACTGAAAGCATTAAAAATAGATATGAAACTATTCACTGCTCATTCGTAAACTAGTATACATTTAATAACTATCTGGGAAATACGTAGGAAAATATACCTACACTATCATCATATCGTGCGGAACTTTTACTTTTAACTGTACAAATTTGAGCTTTTTTTTATTTGTACTATGATTCCCAATTATCCTGCTGGGGGGGGGGGGTGAACAACGAAAAAGTTACAATAATACATGGTTAAAAGAGTCATTGCTCAGCATGAAGAGAATTTAGTACCAATATACTTTCCGTTATCTCTCTACTCATTTCCTCATAAACCATAGGTTTCCTCATTAAGTTATAAATCGATTCTTATTACTTCAATAACAGTCTAATTTATTAAATTTCCTTTCTAACAGTTTAGAGCTTTCAATTTATAATTAGTTCCAAATGTCTGGTGACCGACATTAACGGAACAAATATAACTTTTAATCATATGCACAAAAATAATAATAAAACATTAAGGATGGCAAACGCTTATCCCTTAATAAATATATATTAAAAGTTAAAAATGAAGATTTTTGAGCTTGGTATATCATATTCGAAAGAAAATACATAAATAAATACTATATATATATATATATATATATATATATATATATATATATATATATATATATATATATATATATATATATATATATATATATATATATATATATATATATATATATATATATATATATATATATATATATATATATATATATACAAAGACATATCACAGTTGTCTAAAAGTTACGATAATATACTTATATGGTAACATATAGACTATAAATATATTAACAAAAACAATGGCCTTAAGAATTAAAAAAAAAAAATATGGTCACGTTTTCTTACAATAATTAATTCTCCAGATATTAACATATTCAAAACTTAAAAGTAACAGTTTTATCTAAAAATAGAAATTTTCGCAACTGTTTTTTAAACAAAATCTGAAAAGGCATGAGAAGAATTGGCATTTAAATTAAAGCATATGCAAGGTGAACTTTTTTTTCTTACCAGAATATTTAAAATAGGCATTTGATCATTGACAAAAGAAAAATACAACTTGATAATTATGAACACAATGGAAAAATACTTTCGTTTCCTAAAGGGGGAGAGGGGAAGGGCACAACTCTCTCAGAAAGGACGGATAATAGTCTACTCTAGCCTTTTTAATACTTAATAAAAGACATGTTTATTCCTAGAATTACTCTAGTGAGGACTTTGGATATAAAATATCCCCATAATTGAAGGACAGTGCATGATTATTACATCTATTTAACTTGCGCCAGGGAACTTCAAATCTCGTGCAATAAACTTATTATAATTGTTATAAATCAAATAGTTTTAGTATAAAGCAGAAATCCATATCAATTATAATCAGTTTCAACTCTAACAAAATTATTACATGACCAAATACCATAGCAATGCCCAATAAACCTATAATTTTATTTATTTATTTCAGTTTAAACAACTTATTAGAAAACAGGCTAGATTTTGTATAAATTGTAGAAGTGGAAGAACCAGTAATCATAAATGACAGCATAAAAACATTGTGATCGGATAATTTATAATACCTACATAGGAGCTTAGCCTTTAATAAAAGCAGCTTACATAACGAATTACAAAAATTTTTGTAATTAGTTTTTTTTAAAAATTGTAAAATAAGGTAAAAATTTTCAAATAATTTACTACATTAATCATCACAGCTATAAAATTCTAATTAATTTCACTTAAACTAAATTTTGAAAAGAATGGCACATAGGGAAAACCTTAAATCTATCAATGATTAATAACAATAACAACAATAACTCTCAAACAAATATCGTAACTAATATATTGTTTCACATCATGGTATCAGCACATTTTTCTAAAATATACATTACAAAATTATCGATAGCTGTACCAAAACCTAAAATGATACCATTATTCAAATATTTTTTTTAAAAAAAATATCATTGTATTAATACTTCTCAACAAAATCATTTATCCAAGTTACACACTGAATTTGGTCAGCGTTTATTTTTTTAAATACATCCAAATTACTTATTGTATTCATTTATCTAAAGAAAGATTTTACGTAAGGGTGATAAATAATTATAAATACTTATTTGAAATAAATAAATAAAACCAAATTCAATAATAAATAAAAACCTTAGTACTTTTTAATACTACTGAAACAAGCAATCCTATCTTAAAAAAAATAAAAATCTCTTATTTTTGTTGTACCTTCAATTTAAAGTCTTAGTTCATTAATGCTTTCTTATTATAAAAATCTAATTCAAGTGATCAACATATAAAAGAACGAAATCATCTTAATGAAATAAGATTAAAGAGCCTCATCAACAATAAAAAAAATATATATATTTATATTTTCTTTTGAGTAAATGTACAGGTATTATCACTGCACACAAGGGACAGGCAATACTGGCTTGGAAAGTAAAAGTCAGGGACAACACCGAATCAAAAAGAAAAAATTGGCTATGGAGAGTGTTTATATCTTAAAAAGTGATTTCATTCCAAAAGATAGGTGAAGATGGAATCATTACGGAAATGAGAAGATTGTGAGAGTATTTAAGCAAGACGATCGTGGAATGGTACATTATGTAAGGCAGGGAAAGACTTGTGTCTGGAAATTAACAATGTGTAACAGTCAATTAGGAAATGATAAACGAAAAGGGAAACATATGAAAGGCAGAGGGAATGTCCTTGGCCATGAGATAGCAGTTATGTTTATATGGCCAATACGCAAGCGAATCAGGACTACTTCCCCTTGTCGATATTACCTATAAGAGGAAGTCAAACTTCTCACGAGAAATATGACACTTCACAGTTTGGAACCTTGAGAATTCTCAGCTCAGTAGTCCTGTCAACAGATGATGAAATTCTGTCAAAGATGAGACTAATAATCAGTGACAGGATGGCATCCTGTTTACAAGGTCCTAGGAAGACATAATACTTGGCAGCGTGGTTATCTCTTTGTCAGCCTATTCATTCCCTTGGATGCCAACGTGAGATGGGACCCTGCAAAAAGTCGTATCCTTTTACCGTGAAAGGAGCGAACGCAAGTGGGCTAGAATAGTACCTTTGGAATAGGAAAAGTCCTTTTTATCAAGGCCAATAATTTTATGAACTGCCAGAATAACGCGATCAATTCTGAAGTCTTTGGTTAGTAACGACATCGTGCATATATTATGAGGCGGATACTCTCACAAGACACAAAAATCGCGAGGGTCGAATGGTAGGACGGCGTTAAGAGGAATACGATAATGACAAAGATGGAAGTTATAACAACTTTAAATAGCTCGTAGACGAGAAGTAGAAGTCAAAAAGAAATGTCAATGCTGAGGGCGTTAGGGTTGAAGACTGATATACTAGAAGCATGTAAGCTACTCTCTCCATAAGGATAGAGGCATTACTCCAGCTTTTTCTTTGGAGATGATGGAAAAGCCAAGGTCCCAATCCGTAGGCCATCATTTTGAATGGGATCCAGAATGTGCAGATAAGATTGATAGATCTGTTTAGAGAAAGCACCACCATAGTCTAATTTTGATTTCACCACTGTTATATGCAATCGGGTATTACCGTGTCTGCATCTAACGTTGTAAGAGGTGGTGTAAAAGATCTAAGGACACTATGGCAGATGCTTTTGAGATTAATAATATGAGGAAAGTAAGTGAGATAATTATTCAAGGCCATTCACAAAACCTGACCTGAGACTTCCCGAGAATGAATCAACTGTATAGGGTCAATTTCGAAGATACCATAGCATTCACATCATGCCAACCCCTCTGTAGAATAGCATAACTTTTGCCTCTGTAGCAGAAAACAGAAATCCCCTGGAATTATATTTTGTTGATGGCTAATTGTAATTGACGTTCTAGACAAGTTTAGCTTCTGAAACACACAATACAAAATCATCCACATAGGAAGAGAACCATTAAATGAGTATAACAACAATAAATTAATGGTATATTAAAGATAACTCGTATACCCAGAGGAGAGGGCCAGGGGAAATATTATTTTTGCGACAGCAGAAAAAAAAATTCCCACTCCGCAAAAGGGCTATGGGTATGACCTCGAAAGAACCCCATGGATATTTGAGCCTGGTCTTGATTCCGTGCATTACATAATAATAATAATAATAATAATAATAATAGCAAGGATATCAATAAGTAATAAAAATAAAACTGGAGCATGAAATGAGGAAGCTACTAAAAAACATAGAAGAGGAAGAAAAATAAGAAATTCAATTTTTTAACCCTCTGTCCCGCAGCATCACTAGGCCAAAGTCGTTACATTCATGAGGGATGATAATAATAATAATAATGTTAAAAACTATAACAATAATTACAAGGTACTGATAGAATATTACTGACTCTAATGACAAAAATTCGTACAATAATTTCATAATACATACTACACAAAACAATTTACGTTCCGTAATTAAAATGGCTAATATATAAAATTTATTAAATGACTATTTGTATTTCAAAACAAATGTAAATATAAGTGAAATATAAGAAACTGAAAATATATTGTTTTTAGTGTTTATTTTGTGTTTTACCTTTAAAATTAAGTGTCTTTTTAAAAAACGATAAAAGGTTCCAATGGTAAATGACTTACCAGTAAATCACATCCAGGACTCTAGAACTAGAGTCGCAAAGCTTTGGGTGGAGCTGGATTCAGCAAATATTACCGCCTCTGCAATCCTATTCATATCCAATGTTGTGGAGTCAAGAGTAAAAATTGGGGCTTGATAGAATCAAAGTGGTCTGAGTCGCATACAATAGCAGGGCAGAGTCAAAGTGAAAGAAAAAGACTTCAAAAATCTGTTCACATCCTATCTAAATTACTATTATAGTGAAGTACAAAAAATTCTTACAACATTCTAATAATGATATACAAAGTCCATTTAAGATCGTGTAACTTAGCAGTGTATTGACTGTAATTTCTGACGAACTGGAAGAAAATTACAGAGAATCTTTCTTTCGAATTCTTTGATCAACATTTTTAAAATGTAACAATTAAATAAAGTAATGCTTTACATGTCAACGAAGTATAGCAAGTAGGAAATGAGAAACATGAAAATTCTTTCATTCCTTCAATATCTCTTAATAAAAAAATATGAAAGAATGTACTGAACTAATAAAGTCATTATTAAAATATACAGTGATCTTCAAAAAATAATGCAGTGATGAAATATGAAACATATTTTTGACTACTATAACAGGAACACCTTGGAACATTAATATTCCAGCGATGAAATAATAATATCTAATAAAATGACTAACATACAAGATCGGATTAGAAACTATATTATTCTAGTATAATTCTCCAAGTGTCTATATTTTAATAAAATAAGTGTTCACACTTCATAAATGCCTATATTTTATATACTAAATATTCAATAAAACTAATTTTACTCTAACTGTAAAATAAGGTTCGAAAATTAAGCGCGAGATTGGCGAGCAAAACAAAATCATTACCAAGCAGCCTCAAAGCTAAAATTCAGAAAGTAAAATAAATATATATATATATATATATATATATATATATATATATATATATATATATATATATATATATATATATATATATATATATATATATATATATATATATATATATATATATATATATATATATATATATATATATATATATATATATATATATATATATATATATATATATATATATATATATATATAGAATGGATGTACATAACCGCACAAAAACATTGTTTGTATTATGCCATAAATCTTTTAAACACTCAAAACAAGAAGAGGATTTTAACAATTTCTTACTATATGACATAAAAGTAGTGTGTACCTCCTCATGATTTGGTTTCAATGCAATGTAGACTCGGTTTCCATTTTAGTTTACATTTAGACAGCCTCTATAAGGTCCCAAATTAATCTCTAAATATCCATCAGTTGAAAGAGATAAAAACTAAAGAAGAAAATTTTATGAGTTGATCACATAATTTCTAAATTAAATATATACAATGACTTCACAGTAGTAAACATCACATACACACATTTTCACTTATAATGAACTCTCCACTTTCCGAGACTAGACAATCGGTACTTCCATTCAAATTGACAGCGACTTAGTATAATGGACTATGTTGCCTAACTAAAGTTCAAGTTTGTGGTCAACTTTCAATTTACAATTATATCCGTGACATTTGCTTCCACATCCACAAAGGCCATCCAAAGATATGGTAAATGCAACCTCTATATTCTCGAATAAAAACACCATACTAGGATGATGACTGGACCTCCAGTTATATAACTTTATATATATATATATATATATATATATATATATATATATATATATATATATATATATATATATATATATATATATATATATATATATATATATATATATATATATATATATATATATATATATATATATATATATATATATATATATATATATATATATATATATATACGCAATAACTTACTAGTATTTACATTTTAAAATGACTATGCAAAGTACAATTTGGCACGAGTTAAAAATAATAACAATAATAATAATAATAATAATAATAATAATAATAATAATTACATACACTTTAAATCAAAATTTTAAAAATTCACTTCACTTAATCCCAAACTTTAAAAAAATATAAAAATATACTTTTTCAGTTCCACAACTTACCATTCACATCACCTTGCAAGTACACTTAAAATATACATACCATTCACGTCACCTTACAAGTATACTTACCATTCACATCAATTTACAAGCACATTACAACTCTCAACGATATTATTAAAGCTGAAGAAACAACTTTCGGATTAGAAAGTAAACTTTCTATCTATAACTTTAATTGTTAATTTTTATGTTATAAAAATATAAGTTAATTTCAACATTATATAATGTTTATAGTTCGGTTAAGATATACTAATACTTTAGTTTAATAAAGATGATTAAATTTCAAGTAGTTCACAACTACTCTGGACAAAGGAAATTGTTTGAAGGACAACCTTCAGATCATTTAAGAGAGGAGTAAGCCCTTAGACTACGACGTTACAAAAACGGAGAAGCAACTGAAAAAAAAAAAAAAAAAAAGAGAGAGATTTTCTTAATAAGAGCTGTGATAATTAGCTGGCCTACCAGGGAGCTTCTGAAAGAGAAGTTGAGATAATTGCGGGTAATTATTGGAAATATCACTTAATATATAAATTTAAAAATAAAAAAAAATATATACACTAATTCAATCCCAACCTTTCACATCAACTTACAAACATACACAATAATTACACGAAAAGTCACAAACACATTTGACACATAACGCTCTAAAATTGTTAATGTGTGTATGCACCTTTGTTTACCTTCTATATTTTTATTTAAATTCATAAATAATAATAATTCAATTTCTTTAATACAGAGACACTATTCACTAACTTGTATTAAAAATATATATATATATATATATATATATATATATATATATATATATATATATATATATATATATATATATATATATATATATATATATATATATATATATATATATATATATATATATATATATATATATATATATATATATATATATATATATATATATATATATATATATATATATATATATATATATATATATATATATATATATATATATATATATATATATATATATATACAGCAAATGAGATTCTAATTTCAATAAGTCCTTCTTCATAGCAATTGATATTAGAAATATTACATAACTGAGCATAACCTTGACCTGTTAGTTTCCTCAAGACATTCAATACTGTTAGCATCA
This sequence comes from Armadillidium nasatum, assembly GCA_009176605.1. Taxonomy (NCBI): domain Eukaryota; kingdom Metazoa; phylum Arthropoda; class Malacostraca; order Isopoda; family Armadillidiidae; genus Armadillidium; species Armadillidium nasatum. The sequence goes on from SEYY01009120.1 coordinate 653,251, forward strand.
TGTTCAATATTTCGCTCAAATGGAGAAGAGAGAATACGTCCTTTGGTTATTAGGTAGTTGGAGCCATTTGAACGGGGTGGAGGGATTACAAAATTTTCATCATCTGATTTCTTGTATTTCAAGAGTTTTATTTGAGTAGTTTGTTTGCTGGAGTAGTAAGAGGTAGAAGTTGAACTGCTGCTGGAGTACTTACTCGTTCTTGTGTTGGTTGAAGAGGACCTTTCCACTGTTTGAGAGAAGTAATTACTAGTAGTGCTTAATTTGCTTCGGTTTGACGCAGTTGAAGATGATGATAATTTTCTGTTCCTGGAAGAGATTGGAGCAAGGCCAAGAGAGTTGGAGTCACTTGAGCGCACTACAATAAAATTTTTAATTTTGGAATCATTAATGTCATTATTCATGTTCTGTAATCCCAATTTCGAAGATGGTACCAAAGGCAGTTTATCTATTTGGTCTCCTTCTTCAACAATGAACAAAGGGGTATCATCCAAACTTTGAAGAGATTTGTCATTTATATTTACATTTGACAATTTTGAAATAATGCTTACTTCATTTTCAGGATGTTCCATGTCAGATTTCGATGACACAAGAGGCAGGAGAACATTGGACAATTCAAAATTCTGAGATGAATTATCAATAGTTTCCTTCTGATGAATTACAGAATCTGAACAACCTTTGACAACCCTGTCTCTTTTTGATGACTTTCGTGGACTCTTTTTAGGAGGAGTTGGGTTACGAAGGGGAAGATTTTTTAGAGAAAACCTAGAGTCAGAAATTCTAGAAAATGGAATGTCATTTTTTTCACTAATTGATAATGACCTCTTTACATCAAAGGCATTATAACTATCAGCTGAATTGGTATTATTGTCTGGCAATGTGATTTGTTCAGCTGTTGATGGAGTAATTTTTGACTCGCTACCAACTTTTGTTGATGTAGTACTTGCTTCATTAATTATTTTAGGTAATTGCATTTTTTCAGAATTGCTTTCTGCTTTACAGATCTTTCGTGGACTTGAACTGGCATCTTTTATTTTATAATTATTAGGTGTTTCTTCTACAATATCTGAATTATCCCTTATGGTATTTACTTCTTCAGATTTATTTATGTCTGAATCACTTATAGCTTCAAGCAGAGGGGAGGTAACCTCTTTTTGTGAATTTGACTTTTTTGATAAAGGCATATCATAATGTGAAAAAATTTTCCTATTTTTAGAAGTTGTTTCAAATACTTCAGATTCTTCAGGAGTGAATTCGACTTTGGGATTTTTTTTATTTAAATCAGAAATTTTTCTAAAGCTATAAAAATCTTCAAAACTATCATCTTTATCCTTTTGCTTTAATTCTTTAACATTCTGACTTAAAATTGGCTCTTCTTCTATAAGTTCATTCTCTTTCTCTTCCTTTGTGATTAAGGGCAGCTTATTAAGAGACCTGTCTTTTAATTTGGAACCTCCAGCCTGTTCAACGGTATATTCCAACATTCCATTAGAGCTAAAAGATCTTCTAATAAATGTTGGTGTGTTTCCATAGCTACTGACTACTGAAGATCTTCTACTGCCAAAGCTTAAGAATGAACCACGATGGACACCTTCTGCAGTCTGTAATATCAAAAACATTAAGTACATTTATAACCAAAGTAATAGTCTAAGTAAGCTAACGTCAGTTAATCATCACATCAAATGATAGGCAATTATATTAACATCATAATTACAAGAATTTTTAATTTCAGTAATCATAAACTTATTATGATAAAAAATAAATAAATAAATAAAGTATTTTAAAATCAACAACGAGAATGGAGGGTTAAAAAAAAAAAATGGTTTCAGATTCTATAAGGATTCCGTTTAAATAATTCCCAATATATCAACCGTGACTTCACAAACATAGTAAACATTCACGTGTTATTTTCCCCATTAGGAAAACAAATTTGGTCTCTTAAAATATTTTCCCCCAAAAAAATTTGGGCTAATTAAAAAAATTAAAAAATTTTTTTAATATGTACTTTTTACACATCTAGAAGCAATAAACATTAATTCTAAGTCTGGCTTGGTTGTGTTATTTAAGCCACTAAAACCATGATCTTTTAGAAGCTCTGGAATTTTGAAATACTTTTGAGGTAAAAAAAAAAATTATATATATATATATATATATATATATATATATATATATATATATATATATATATATATATATATATATATATATATATATATATATATATATATATATATATATATATATATATATATATATATATATATATATGATGGGGACGATTAACAATTTTTTGATGATGACAATAAAATTGAAAAAATATGACAAAATTGAAAAAATATATCTTAAAAATGTCCATTATTTTAATAAATTTAACAATTTTAAAATAAGGAAGAATTAAATTGTCTTTTCTTTATTCAAATGTGTAAATACATGGAATATCATGTATTTTAATGTAATGCAATGTAATTTTCTGACTCCATTCTTGCCGATCTGGATGGGATTTTGTCGTGGAGTCGCCTCAACCATGTGAAATTCAACTCTTTAAAAAACTCAACTTCTTCACATCTCTCTCAAAAACACCTCCCAACTTTCTTATCTCCTTCGACGGCTCTCCCGTCTTACCTGTAAACAACATTAACATTCATGGCCTGAATATAAACAATAAACTTTCTTGGATACCTCATATCACAATGATTGCTAGGGCAGCTTGAAAAAAGCTGGGAATACTGTTCAGATTGTGGGAATTTTTTTCTTCTAAACAGTTGCTCCAATTATATAAAGGTCTCATCCACCCTGTAAGGAGTACTGTTCTCACATTTGGGGGAGCTATGGTTCCACCTTTCTCATTTGACCCTCTGTCTCTGTGACGTGACATTGGTGTACTATCACCTTTCTATAGGTATCATAATAGCAGTTGCTTGAGGGAATTGACCTTTCGTATTCTACCACCAATGCGTCACACTCGCATCACAAGGGGTGCCATGCTTTCACTTGAATTTTGTGTGAATGTATCAAACCCCAAAAATGTCTGTTGTGGTGCCTCATTCTTTCCAGCCATTTCTATTTTGTGGAACTATGTGAAATCCTTTGTTTTCCTGCTGCATTTAAATTTCCTCTCTTTAAAGCCTCCGTCTGCTCTCACCTGAGAGATTTGCGTTAGGCTGGGATTGGGTGAGTCTTCTTTTATTTTATATTCCTGCCCCCTCCTAGAAAAGGGCTCAACCTGTGAGCTGTGGTAAATTGCAAAAAAAAATAATAATAATAATAAAAAAAAAAAAAAAAATATATATATATATATATATATATATATATATATATATATATATATATATATATATATATATATATATATATATATATATATATATATATATATATATATATATATATATATATATATATATATATATATATATATATATGGACCGACCCGGGCATGTCCCGGCTAATAATCAGGGAAAACTGGGGTTTATTTGCCAGGGTTAAAACTGCAAACTAAACTTATTAATGGTGGGTTAAATGAAACAAAATATAAGAAAATTAAGATTTTTCCTTGTTTTTCAATATTTTCTATTTCTTTTATGTTTCTTTTAACCGGTCCTTTTCTGCAAGTGAATGTTCATCTTTGTGATTTGATTTTAGATGCCCCCATAAAGATTTGGTTGAGAAATTTTACTTTGGGTACACGGAGGTCCTCTTCTAATTTACTGGCTGCAGATGTTACATTTTACTATTTCGAGCCTATCCTGAAACATTGTAAAGTACTCCCGATACTGCTGAAGCTGATCTTTTAGCCATAGTGACGAAGTAAAAACAAAATTTTTGAAATAATGTAGCTAAATGATACAAATTTGATAAACAGCAATAACATATGTATAAATACAAGTTATATTGATTATTTTATATATTACATTTTTTCAAACTTTAACTTAGGGTCTTACCTAAGTAAACCCATTGAATCACTATTGTGAATCAGAAAAAAAATTTCTAAAATATTTGTAGGTTTTTAAAACTTTTATTATACAAAATCTGTAATGTTCTTAAAAAATGCATATAATCATTAATGTAAGTAAATGTTGGCTATTCTACTCCTACCTTATAATTAAATTAATGCCAAATAAAATTAAATTCAATTTTCTTAACTTAAAAAATTTCAGTGCTTTTGACCTCTCTACAAATTTTAGGCAACCCAAGCCAGAACCCCAGCTGGCAAAATTTCAGCACTGGCTCAGGTAAAATTCCAACTCCAGTTGGTCCCTATATATATATATATATATATATATATATATATATATATATATATATATATATATATATATATATATATATATATATATATATATATATATATATATATATATATATATATATATATATATATATATATATATATATATATATATATATATATATATATATATATATATATATATATATATATATATATATATATATATATATATATATATATATAATATTATATATATATAATATTATATATATATATATATATATATATATATATATATATATATATATATATATATATATATATATATATATATATATATATCCTATTTAAAATTTGAAATTAATGTGAATTTAAATTAATATCAAGAAGTTTTAAAAGCTGGATATCAAACTGGATAGTAAAGACCGGATATACAGTATCCAGTTTTTAAAAATTGCCAGATATCCAGTATCCAGCCCATCCCTTACTTAGGATGTAAGTGAGATTCAATTCCTGTACCTCTGACTTTCAAGGTAACAACAAGGTCATCAGTACTATGAGCTGTTTAAGTGACACTTACCTTAAAAATCAAGTATGATGTGTCCGTATATCTATCACGAATCGTTGACTTTTCTGATGGATATACAGAATATTTGACTTCTTCTAACAACTTCTCTTTAATCCTTTCAATATCTTCTTCCATTTTTGATAAGGAAAGGAAGATCCAAATTTTCAAAACTTTTCATATAATACTTAAAATATTTAAATGCATTTAGCTATGGAAAAGGCGAAATATATTTATTATTTTATACATATATTTAAAAATTAAAAATAACATCATTTCATTGAGGCATTAAATTACAGGAAAGAGACATACTAGACAGTTCTTGAGAGCTTTTACCTAAGTGTTCCAAACTTTACAGTAATTCGCAATAAGTCCATAAATTTTGGTGAAGTTGTACACAAAAACTGCACAGTATTAAGATTTGACTCAGCAAAGATAAAATCTAAAAATGTGTTCAATGCCTAAAAATTTTTTTTGCCTCAATACAAAATAAATTTTCTGTAGTATACTACATTTTTAGAAATTTGATTCTTAAAATTTACAATGATACTCATATTGACAGGTTTCTCATTTAAAAGTTGATCATCTTATAGGATTACAAGCATGGAAATTACAATAATATTTTACTTTTTAATGTAAGTTTTACTGATGACTTACAGTGTTAGGCACAGAGGTGCTTCTTTTTAAGTAGTGGAAGAGGCAAGAACTCTACAATATTAAACGGTAGAAATTTCAGTAACATTGCCACTAAATTTCAATTTACAGACAAGTATATACTTGTTACCCTAACTTTTCAAGTTAAAATAAAAAGTTGGTAAACCTATATGTACACTCACACACACATATATACCATAAAATTGGGGAAAATTAACCAATTTTTTGAAAATTTCATCTTTTGGGAGTTGCAAAAAAAAATCAGGATTACATAATATAACTATTCATAGTTTTTTTTTTTTGAAATATGAACCTTTCTGAATAATTTTAAATAAAAAAGTATATGAAAATATGCAAATTACTTTTTAAAAAAATTTTGAAAATTGAAGGTAACAGAAAAATGAAATGGGGGGAAAACTAACCACTGAACAATATTTAAAAATTGGCTATTCAGTAGTGGTTTTTTTTTTTAATATAAATGGATAAAACTAGTATTATAGAATGTCTAGAACAATTTAAAAAAAAAAAAGTGATAGGACTGATATTCGAAAAAATTGGAGGAGCAAATTTTATGCAAAATTTTTCAGCATATTCCCTTTGTCAAAATGACTTGATAATTGACCTGCAAATAGTTAAATCATCGATATTCATTTTGTTATACTTGAAATATTCATGAAATTTTCGTAGGTTGTATAGTTGGGTGAGATGCACATTTTTATATAGAGAAATTTTTTGAATACCCAACGATTTTGCAGCTGTGCATGGGAAATTTTTTAAAAGCAAAGTAATTGGGTATACAAAAATTTTTTCTAAATAAAAAATGTATAACTTCACCAACTGCACAACCTCTGAATTTTTTCTTTATATATCCAACTATTTTGTTGCTGTGCATGGGAAAAATTTCAAATTATTGTATTTTTCCATGCACTGCAGCAAAATGGTTGAGTATACATAAAATCAACACACATTTTTTATTTAGAAAAATAAAAAATGTGTATCTTCCCAACTGTATAACTTCTGTAAAAATAATTTCTATGTCATTCTGGTGCTGTGCACAGGAAAAATTTTGAAAAAATTTAAATTTTCCCTGTGAACAACAACAAAATGGTTTGGTATGAAAAAAAAAAAAAGTTGCAGAGGTCGTGCAGTTGGGCAAGATACACATTTTTTATTTAGAACAATTTTTTGTATATCCAACCATTTTGATGTTATGCATGGGAAATTTTTTTAAAAATATTTCCTGTGCACAGAATCAAAATTGTTGGGTATACAAGAATTTTTTGTAAATAAAAAATGTGAATCT